>JAMKQA010018188.1:0-10381 GCA_024699735.1 Posidonia australis
ACTCGCTAAATTTAAGCGAGGACATTTCCTCGCAAGATGCCCGCTATATCTCCTCGTCATATTTTTACGAGGACATGTCCTCGCGAAGTCCTCGCTACTTGTCCTCGCAAAGTCTAATTTTTCTTGTAGTGCGAGCGTCAGAGCCAGCGGAAGAGATTCCCCATGCTCAGGTAAGTTCCCAAAAAATGATCATTTCTCGCGATTCAACTCACTTTACCAGTGCAGGGGTATTGAATCCAAGCCAAAGTTTGTTCATAGCCTCAAGCAGTTTGGATTTATTTAGAAGAATTTTTCTCAGAGAATGTGTATTCAGAATCAAAGCAGACCCATGAGCAGTTACAAAGTTGTACAACGCGATCACTCAGAACCGTTAGCAGCACATCAAGCAACATCAGCACCAGATATTGCACAGAAAGCAAACACAGAGAGCCTGAACAACTTGAAGATCTGGACATTTTTATTCCAAGCACAATCAGAGGTGCTCGCAGGAGACTTAACAGAGCACGACAACATCAGGAGGGCAAAGCAGTTTGTCTCACCACTGCAGCCAGAATCACAAGGCCCGAGCTTCAATCGTGGTCCTCCTAGAACCGAAGAGAGTGTGCTGGACCAATGATCGGCGCCCATCAGCATCTCCTAACTGGAAGTACTACCAGCGATCGTCGGCCACTCCCGAGCCTTGCAAAGCATTCCATTGCAGCTCATGCATCTCCATGTTTCATGTTTTTGCTTACAGCATCCGCACATCATAAATCGCATCATATGCATTGTACTTTCTTTTCATTTACATTGTAATCATTAAAATATGAACATTGACATAACTGCTGCCTGATGAGGAAAATCGGAAGCCTGCCTGCTTAGGAAGAGTTTTGATCCTCCTCACGTGTTACTACCTGTGTGACCTAGGGTGTGAGGGAGTGACTATCCATGGGAAAGTGGGCGAAATGTACAAATTCTTAAGGGACCTACAACTCCAGAGGGAGACAAAATGCTAGGATGAAAGTGAGAGTGCGAGCCAATAAAAAAGAAAAACATAGACTTCGGAACACAAAAGAAATACGAAGATAGAAGTCGTAGATAGAAGTTCGCTCCAATGAGAGAGGCATGTAGGACGACTCTATCCCTACCGCATAACTTGGAGAGGAGTTGAAGCATATACCTACCAAGCCCACATGTTCAAAGGGACTAGCCACCCCTTTTATATCAAACAGAAAGAGAAGCCATCCCTCAACCTAGGTGTTTATTACCTCCAAGTAGGGATAGGGTAAGTCAACATGCCTTTGAGGGAGAAAAAGAAAAATGAATTATTGAAAAAGTAGGTATAGGGCCCTAGGAATTTGGCATGGAGCCCATTTTACCCTGGAAATCCATTGGTTGAGTGAGAGCAACCATAAACCCAGGAATCCAGATAGCAACATGTGAGTCGAGGACACAATCTAATTCATTGTAGCAGGCAATGAGGGCTTCCTCGGTGCTGAGGGTATATCATCTATATACAATGCATAAAGCTTGCTTCCATCTTTTAAATCTTGCATAAATCATTGGTGAGTTCACCACTTTTGCATCTTGCATCGCTTTACAAGGCATTTCCGACCAGGGGCATGTCAGTTGCCTTATGAGTCGTGTAAGCATTTGTCTAAGGGCGCATTTTAGTCAAGCATAATTGCATTTATTTTTACAAGGCATTTCCAACTAGGGACATGTCAGCTGCCTTATGAGTCGTGTAAGCATTTAGCTAGGGTGCATGCATATTTGCTTTCCAAGGCATTTTGTTCATATTTCGACCAGGGGCATGTCAGCTGCCTTTTGAGTTGGAATTTTGGCAAATAGGGGAGCTCAACCAGGGGCTTGTTAACTGCTCTTTGATTGGACGTAGGTCTTTGACTAGAGGCATGTCAGCTGCCTTTCTAAGTCACGAAGATCATGGGGACAGTACTACTTTTTGGAGCATGCAGATAAGGCCTCTCGCAAGCATTTCAGGATAAGCCTGTCAGTACACAAGAGCATAGCCGTCACAGCACACGAAACCGACAGCTAACATGAACAGCAATAGCCCGCAGACCCGTCGGACTTCTTCCAAGCAAGCCTTGTCTGCCTCGAGCGAAAGACATGGAAAATGGGTTTCCAGAATCCAGCTGCAACACATAACAAGCGCCATTTCATTTCAACCATGGCAATATTCAACAATGAAGAGGACATGCCCCAAACTCGCAGTTGCTCGCGGTCCTCAGCAATCAGTGCACCGAACCATATTTGCAGAACATCAGAACAGCACTTTGGTGTCACCATAGCAGATATGGGCTAGCAGATATGACAGTTATCCAATAGGCCCCATCACATACGAGCAGTGCATATATCTTAATTACCAAAGTCTAAAGCACGAAGTGGCTGCTTTGCACTGTTGTCCTCCGCACTTTACAGTCTTCAAGAATGTCAAGAAGATCACATGCACAAGTCTTCAAGAATCCACCAGATGGGTAACTTGCAAAAAACCCTTTTCACCGAGAAGCATGCGGACAACCCACAAAGGGTGCAACATATCACATTTGAGCAGAAGCCTGCAAGCACCCAGCAAAATATCATAGCACTGCAACAATCAGACGTTTGTCATATCAATAAAGTAGCTATACAACAATCAGCAATGCCCAGTTGCGGATATGCCCCAACATTTTGTGAAACCCGCAGCAAAGCCAGCACTCCAGCAAGGAGGATATTGCACATGCATCTCAGCAAGAACACCAGCTTCCGTGCCTCGGAGCCAGCAGCGAGCACATTGCAGTTCTGCCCTCCAGATTGCATCTGCTTTCCCACCTGGGGGACAATCTAGGGATTATCGCTTTTGTTTTTCCTGGTTCTCACTCCAGGCGGACGAGATCCTTCTATCCCTTTCTTTCCTTGGATTTTCGCGGGCGCGAAATCCTCATGTTTGACCTTTGACCGAGCGGTCAAGGTCCTTTCCCTTGCTTTCCTTGGATTTTCGCGAGCACAAAATCCTCTTGTTTGACCTTTGACTGGGCGGTCAAGGTCTTTTTCCTTTTCTTTCCTTGGATTTTTGCGGGCGCGAAATCCTCTTGTTGACCTTTGACCGGGCGGTCAAGGTCCTTTCCCTTGCTTTCCTTGGATGTTCGCGAGTGCGAAATCCTCTTGCTTGACCTTTGACCGGACGGTCAAGGTCCTTTCCCTTACTTTCCTGGGGTTTTCGTGAGCACGAAATCCTCTTGTTTGACCTTTGACCGGGCGGTCAAGGTCTTTTTCCTTTTCTTTCCTTGGATTCTCGCGAGTGCGAAATCCTCTTGCTTGACCTTTGACCGGGCGGTCAAGGTCCTTTCCCTTTCTTTCCTTGGATTTTCGCGAGTGCGAAATCCTCTTGTTTGACCTTTGACCGGGCGGTCAAGGTCCTTTTCCCTTTCTTTCCTTTGATTTTCGCGAGCACGAAATCCTCTTGTTTGACCTTTGACCGGGCGGTCAAGGTCCTTTTCCTTTCTTTTCCTTTTCCTCGCAGGAGCGAGACCCTCTTGTTTGACCTTTGACCGGGCGGTCAAGGTCCTTTGCTTTGCTTTGCTTGGTTTCTCGCGAGTGCGAGATCCTTTCCGTGGCTTCTGACCGGGCGGTCAGAGTCGACCTTCGACCGGGCGGTCGGGTTCATTTCCTTCTTCTCGCGTGTGCGAGATCCTTTCCTTGGCTTCTGACCTGGCGGTCAGAGTCGACCTTCGACCGGGCAGTGAAGGTCCCTTCTTTTGCCCCTCTTGGATTTTCGCGGGTGCGAAATCGAACTTGTTGACTTTGATCGGGCGGTCAACGTCATTTGCCCCTTTTGGATTTCCGCGGGCGCAGAATCCAGCTTGCTGATCTTGACCGGGCGGTCAGGGTCCTTTCGCGGGCGCGAAATCCAGCTTGTTGACTTTGACCGCGCGGTCAAGGTCCTTTGCCCCTTTGGATTTCCGCGGGCGCAGAATCCAGCTTCCTTGACTTTGACCGAGCGGTCTATGTCGTTTGCCCCTTTGGATTTCCGTGGGCGTGGAATCCAGCTTGCTTGACTTTGACCGGGCGGTCAATGTCGTTTGCCCCTTTGGATTTCCGCAGGTGCGGAATCCAGCTTGCTTGACTTTGACCGGGAGGTCAAGGTCCTTTGCCCCTTTGGATTTCCGCGGGTGCAAAATCCAGCTTGCTGATCTTGACCGGGCGGTCAAGGTCAGGTGCCCCATTTTGGATTTTCGCGGGTGCGAAATCCTGTTTCTTGGCTTTGACTGGGCGGTCAAATGTCCTTTGCCTTTCCTAGGCTTTCCATGGCTTTAACTGGGCAGTTAGAGTCCTTGGTTTCTCGGATTTCCGTGGGCAGGAATTCCCGTGGCTCGACCTTTTGACCGGATGGTCAAGGTCCTAGCCCCTTTCTCGGATTTACTGGGGTAGGAAATCCCGTGGCTCGACCTTTTGACCGGATGGTCATGGTCCTAGCCCCTTTCTTGGATTTCCTGGGGCAGGAAATCCCGTGGCTCGACCTTTTGACCGGATGGTCAAGGTCCTAGCCCCTTTCTTGGATTTCCTGGGGCAGGAAATCCTGTGGCTCGACCTTTTGACAGGATGGTCAAGGTCTTCGCCCTTTCCTCGGATTTCCCTGGGCAGGAAATCCAGTTGTTTGACCCTCTGACCGGGCGGTCAAGGTCCTTTTTCTTTTCTCTTCTAGATTTTCGTGAGCGCGGAATCTAGTGGTTTGACCTTCTGACCGGGCGGTCAAGGTCCTTTTGTTTTTCCCTTTTGAGTTTTCACGGGCGCGAAATCTCTTTTGTTCGCCTTTGGTCCGTGCAGACCGGGCCTTGCTTTGCTTGACAAATAATCTATTTGTCATGCCCCCCTTTCCTTTTTCTTGGGCTGGTACCCCCAACTACTCAGTTGACAACCGTCACACTGTCAGGCGTTCGGGTTGACAAGGCTTGTTTAGCTTGTCATATCCCGTCTCTTTGGTTGATAACCTCATAATCTGGCTGATGAGTCCGTCAACTTATCATTTTCTTGCTAAAGTTTTCTTCAGCTTGTGTTTTCAGCATTAGCATTAATTTCGCATTGATTTTCCACATCGGCTCTTGCATTGGCATCTTGCATTAGCATTACATCCCAGCATTTAGACAAGTAGGTGCACGCATCTCGCATTTGCATTTGCATTGGGCAACAAGTCATGACTTTCGATGCATCCATCGGATAAGTGACTTACTGCCTACAGCAAACACCCTCCTTCTGTAACCTCAAAATGGGGGTCTCTTGTCAACCCTGAGCATCGGTCTTGGTTCCTTCGTCCCTCGACCTCGCTCAGGGAGGGGCATCTGTGGACACCCCGATTTTGAGGTAACTCATTGATAAGACTCCAGTTGTTGCTTTGGATGTGGCTGATCCTTGAACCAACCCCAAGCCCATAGTAAGCCCACAGCCCAGTTAGAAAACCAAACCAGTAGGGGAGAGCACCTACCTAGCACACTTAGCTAGCACACTTCCCAAGCACACTTAGCTAGCACACTTCCCTAGCACACCTTCCTAGCACACATAGGAGGCGCACATCCCTAGGCACACCACTTCGCAGGCTGCGGGCTGCTAGCTTTCCACCTCCCATAGCTGTTACCTCCAGCAGCGAATATGCCATGGAATCTTCCAGGCTTTTCGTCTGCGAGGCTTTCCCCATTCTCATGAGTTACCCATGAGAAAATCCTATATAAGGACACCCATAGGCAACCATGAAGAGGGGTTAGAAATCCTAAGCTGAAATCAGAAACACAGAATTCTGCTCTAAACCAGCTCCCTGCACGAGTTTCTCCTTTAGTCCAGCAACCTATACTCATTCTCTGGAGCACTCCCTTGCGTCCTAAAGCCTCCTTGGTCCTTCCAAAGCAACAAGGGACATCTTGAGAGGTAGGCTTTCTACCTCCTCTTTATCTTTTGAATCTCATTTCAGAAACATGATAGAGTACGCTTGAAATCATGCATATGGACTGATTTATTCCCCATTTTCATAGGGTTTTATATAATGAACATGCTTGCTTCTCATGTTAAATAATCTCCATGCTAATCTATGTTTGTGTTCTTAGCATAAAGCTTGCATAAGCTGTCATCTTTTTATCATTTCATCGCACGTAGCTTTGCCGTGTACTTTTATATATTCTCGCACATAGAAGCTTCCTTATGATCATTATTTTCATGCACTCTGATTGCAGTCATTTAGAATATGTCTATGCTTTGGTACTTTGCGTATTTTCATGCATGAACCCATCAACTTGTTTTTAAAGCATGATTTACCAGATGATTTTCGATTCTATGCGTTCCCATCAGGCTTTCAGTTTTCAATGATGACATGAACCCATCTGCACTAGCATAAATCACCTTGCATCTCTGCTGGGGCGGGTTCTGGATCAGATTACAGTCTGATCTAGACTCCCTGGGGCGCACATCCCAGTCGCACCCAACCCGCGCACCAGTCTGGCGCACTCAGCAGGCGCGCCAGACTGGCCAGAGATTAGAGCACTCGCATTACATCTTTGCTTGCATGACTTTATCGCAGAGTTTTGAGCTTATTTCTTTATGATTGATTCTCTGGTATGCCAAGGTATCACCTGCATGTTTTCAGCTTTTGATCAGATTGTTTTCCATTTGTTTTCCTCGTTTTATTATTCAGTTCCAGGCTGAAACTGGTAGGCTGAAACTGGTAGGCCGATTGCACCTTACTCCTTTGTGGAGAACCATGTGCATCGCCCTTTGATCTAGTGGCTTGGCTGAATCATGCATTTCTCAACTAGCTCAAATAGGTGAGACCTTGTGTGAGGCTTCTAGCCCTTGGGCTTTACTATAAATTACCCAACCAAACTGCTTTTTGGTTGCTGTACTGCGACTGTGTGATGACACTTGAGATTCTGTTGTCTAACAACAAATGTCTGCTCTGAAACACATTTCCTGCGTCTTTCCGGGACTGATTTGCAATTTTTCAAACTGTAGGGGATTTTCTGCAAATTACCCCACATGGTGCACTTTGTGGGCCACATGATGGACACTGCATATTGCGTACTTGGTGCATAAGCTGTGAGATGATAAGGGCTAGAATGCAATTGTCACTGTCATTTTGCATTTTGAACCCCTGACTTATTTCATGTGCGGGCCCCACTGACTAACTGCCAACAAAATTTTTCTTTGCTGCTTGGAACTGCACGGCTGCTGCTGCTTGGTTATGCATGCTTCTGCTGTTGATTGAGTTTCATGTTCCTCAAAACAATCATGCATAAAGATTTCATTTAAATTTTTCTTTCTCCCATAAAACGAACCGCCTCTTCCTCTTCTTCATTTTCTTTTTCATCACGAAACAAGCCTGCGTCTTCTTCCTCTTTTGCAGCGGTGGAACCCATCTCCTTCCTCCTTCTCGCAGCGGCGGCACGCGAGGGGTGCACCGACGGGGTGCTTGCGGCTGGTGCCCGCGTGAGGCACGTCGGCTTGGTGCGGAGAGGTTACGGCGACGACAGGCGGCGGCGGCATGGACTAAACCCTCCAGGACTAGCTAGACCGCGGTTCGCCGGCGAGGGTAAGCTCTGACCCCTTCTCCCCTTTTCTTTTGCTTGCATGCCTCCTTTTTGGGTAGTCGACGGCTAGAGGTTCCCGACAAACTTGGAGCGGCAGGTCCGCTCTGCGCGGGTTGCGGCGGCAGACTGCGGGCTTGTCCTGCAGTCGCGGCGACGGGTTGCAACGGCTAGGGTTCCCGTGGGCTGGTGGCTCTCGGGCTGCGGGTTGCTGGGGCTTGGCCGTGGGTTGTCGGGCTTGGCCGTGGCGACTGCGGACTCCGGCGGACTACTCCACACGGTGGCTGCGGGATTGGAAATGCGGGCACGCCAGGGGAAGGCGCAGGCTGCAGGGAGTGATGGTTGGCTGCCGGCGATGCTTCGACGAGCAGGGGTGATGACCTATGGTTGCAGTAGAAGTCACGCGGGGTTGGGCATATATCTATTGCTTGCATATGCCATATTACTGCATTTATCTCTGATTTTACTGTTAATTGCTTTACATGATATTACTGATCCACTCTGGCAGCTTTCACTTTTGCAAAATCAAACACTGATATGCTATTGCCTTCATTAAAATGCCCAACATTTTGCTATTATGCCACATTTGATTTAGACATTTTGCATCTATCATGCCTGCTATTGCTGTTTAACTTTCTTTCTGCAGGATGACTCTGTTCCCGAGGCGGGAACCCCGCAATCTTCGTGGGACATGCCTTCTAGCTCTCGTTCCAGACGAGGAGGCAGTTCTTCGAGGTCACAGGCTTCTAGTAGCTCGACTCCTGCTATCCATGCTGAGGTAAACCTGAACTGAATATTTGAAGAGGCGTTTAAATCCAATGTTTCTAACAATGCTTTTTCAGGAGTCCAGAAATTTCGAGGGGCGGTTGTTGAGCGACCGTCACATCTGCGAGAGTCCCGAGTTTGAGGTAATTCTTTTGCTTTGATCATTATAAATTGCTTTCTGCTATCTGCTTTTTTGCTTTTGCTTCTGACCCGACTCTAAATATGTGCTTGATATTTCAGGAAGGGGATGTAAACCGGATCATGCGATGCCACTGGGGTCCGATGCTTGAGCATTTCCACCATCTACCGGAGTTTCTGCAGGACTTCCTCCATCACCAGTCTCCATTTGGTGGTTTGCTGCGCCTACCCATCATCCACGGTCACTACAACTTCTTCCGTGCCTTGGTAGAAAGGTGGAGGTTCGAGACACACTCCTTCCATTTTCCCTTTGGTGAGCTGATTGTTTTGCCTGATCAGTGGGCTCTGCTGACGGGCCTTCCTTTTAGTGACGAGCCCATCATTGGTGAGACCACCCACGGCTTCCACCTTGCGCTTGCACATCTGGGCCGTGTCCCTCCTAAGCCACCTAAGGGGAAGCATATGATCACCGTGGGGTGGTTACGGGAATGGGACAAGTTCTGGCCCAACCCTGAGCCTGGCAGTGAGGAAACAGATTTTGTACTGAGGCACTTTCTATTGGAGCTGCTGGCCTTGATCTTCTGCAATTCGTCGGCCTACTGTATCCATGCTGACTGGATTGCATACCTGACCAACCTGGAGCACCTGAATCATTATGACTGGGCTGGTGCTAGCTATACTTGGCTGATCTGTGGGCTCGACAATGGGGTCAGCTTGGGCACCGCTCCTATGTGGGGTTGTACCCTCTAGTGACTGTAAGTATTTGCTTCAAAACAAATTTCTTTTTATGCTTTATATCTGATATGCTGAGTTGCTTGCATTTGCTATATTGGATCATGGAGCACATCACCAGGGGGCATTGCTTTTGCTTCGCCCTCGGGCGTACAGCAAAGGCTGCAAAGCCGACATTTCATAAGCAAAAGAGAAATCAATAGAAGACTGATTTATCGGGCGTACGAGGGTGCCTAACACCTTCCTCGTACGTAACAGGGATCTTTACCTGCATTTCTGGTTTACGCAGCCCCTTTTATTTGTTTTGCATGATTTTCATGTTTTATGGTTTTCCTCGTCTTTCGTTTTAATAGACTAGGTGACGACTCCTGCATTTTTTGCATTTTTTTTCTTCTTTTCTTTTTGCCGTGGCTTTGCCGCTTTTGGCACATAATATTATTTATTTGTGGCCACCCTCCGACAGCATGGTTACACATCCACATACACTTGAAAATTTTAAATATCTTTATCAAAAATTTTGATAAACAAGGTGGGATCAATAGTACCAATACTAATTTTTTGATCGATTAAGAAATTTTTCAGTCTCTCATACCAAGCCCTAGGTGCTTGTTTAAGTCCATATAAAGCTTTATTCAATTTATAGACATAATCAGGACATGATTCATCTTCAAAACCAGGGGGTTGTTTAACTTAAACTTCTTCTTCAATAACTCCATTCAATAAAGCACTCTTTACGTCCATTTGGAAGAGTTTAAGACCTAGGTGACTAGCATATGCTATTAACATCCTAATAGATTCTAATTTAGCTACAGGAGTAAAAGTTTCGTCAAAATTGATTCCTTCCTCCTGATTGTAGCCTTGGGCAACAAGTCTAGCCTTATTTCTAATTACATTTCCAGATTCATCTGGCTTGTTTTTGAAGATCCATTTTGTTCCAATGACTTGTTGGTTTTCGGGTTTTGGAACTAACTTCCATACATTATTTCTTTCAAACTGATTTAACTCATCATTTAATGCATTTACCTAATATTTATCATCACATGCTTCATTTACATTTTTTGGCTCAATTGATGAAACAAATGCATAAGTGCCACATTCATTTTCATGTTTAGATCTAGTCATGATTCCCTTAGAGACTTCACCAATGATGAGTTCTTTTGGATGACTAGACACGTATTGCCATGATTCAGGTTTATCTT
>JAMKQA010018189.1:0-13698 GCA_024699735.1 Posidonia australis
TCATGGGTTATGGGCTGAAATACTTGCATGGGATTCTAAAAGATAGGAAATGAGTGAGTGAACTTAACAGCCATATGCAAATGATGAATACATAAAGGTTATATTTGCAACTTATTCCCTAGCATGTATGTGCATGAATCTTGGTTCTTTGTGTAAAGAAACAGAGAAGAAAGACAAATTCACATAAGTGTTAGAATGCAGATTTTACATTCAGATTTTAACATGTTGGGCATCTTATACATGGAGCAGTTATCTCATCATGAAATTCTCGTGTAAATAAAAGGAAAAATCAGATTATATATGAAGTTCATGGCAAGTTTTATTCAGTGCAAGAACTAAGATTAAAAATAAAAGAATGGAGAGGAACCTACCTTGTCCAAGGTGTTCCTTCTTAGAAAAACCCAAGATAATATGATCCTTGTTGCTTTGGAAAGGCTGGAGATGCTTTAGAATGCAAGGGAATGCTCAAGAAAATGAGATTGGGTGGCTGGAATCAGTAGATAGCTTGCTTAAGATCCTTCCAATGACTGCCTATGGAGGTCTTTATATAGGATTTTGCAAGGGTAACTCCCATGGAATGTAGGCAGCCTCGTAAACGAAGAGCTTGGCGTAGATTCCATGGCAAATTCGCTGGTGAAGGTTACAGACATGGGAGGTGGAAAGCCAGCAGTTTGAGAAGTGGCTGTGCGCCAGCTTGGTGCGCTAGGATGGTGCGCTAGGTAGGTGCGCCATCTTAGTGCTCCAGCTAGGTGCGCCACTTATGTGCTCCTGCTTGGTGCTCCAACTAGGTGCTCAACATTGGTGCTCTAACTTGGTGCTCTCTCCTATCGCCCAGTCAAAGGTCGACTCTGACCACCCGGTCAGAAGCCAAGAAAAAGGATCTCGCGCCCGCGAGAATCCAAAAGAAAATGACCTTGACCGCCCGGTCAAAGGTCGACTCTAACCGCCCGGTCAGAAGCCACAGAAAAGGATTTCGCTCCCCCGAGAATCTAAGGAAAAGGATATGACCTTGACCACTGGTCAAAAGCTCAAACAGCTGAATTTCGCGCCCGCGCAAATCCAAGGAGCAAGAAACTACCTTGACCACCCGGTCAAAAGGTCAAACAACTGGATTTCGCACCCGCGAAAATCCAAGTGGAAGGATATAACCTTGACCGCCCGGTCAAAAGGTCGAAAACTGGATTTTGTGCCTGCGAAAATCCAAGGAGAAGGAATAAGGACCTCGACCGCCCAATCAAAAGGTCGAACAATTGGATTTCGTGCTCGCGAAAATCCAAGGAGAAGGATAAGGACCTTGACGACCTGGTCAAAAGGTCAACAGTTGGATTTCGCGCCTACGAAAATCCAAGGAAAAGGACCTTGACCGCCTGGTTAAAAGGTCAAATAGCTGGATTTCACACCTGCAAAGATCCAAGGAGAAGGATAAGGACCATGACCGCCCGATCAGAGGTCGACTCTGACCACCCGATCAGAAGCCAAAGAAAAGGATCTCGTGCCCGCGAGAATCCAAGAAAGCGAAGGAAATGACCCTGACAGCCGGGTCAAAGGTCGACTCTGACCGCCCGGTCAGAAGCCAAGGAAAAGGATCTCGTGCCCATGAGAATCCAAGAAAAGCGAAGGAAAAGACCTTGACCGCCCGGTCAAAGGTCGACTCTGACCGCCCGGTCAGAAGCCAAGGAAACGGATTTCACGCATGCGAAAATCCAAGAAAAGCGAAGGAAAAGACCTTGACCGCCCGATCAAAGGTCGACTCTGATCGCCCAGTCAGAAGCTAAGGAAAAGGATCTCGCGCTCGCGAGAATCCAAGAAAAGCGAAGGAAAAGACCTTGACCGCCCGGTCAAAGGTCGACTCTGACCACCTGGTCAAAAGCTAAGGAAAAGGATCTCGCGCCCGTGAGAAAAAGGAAAAGAAAGGAACTGACCTTGACTGCCCGGTCAAAGGTCGACTCTGACCGCCCGGTTAGAAGCCAAAGAAAAGGATTTTGCACACACGAGAATCCAAGGAAAGCAAGGAAAGGACCTTGACCGCCTAGTCAAAGGTCAAAAAAAAGGATTTCGCGTTGGCGAAAATCCAAGGAAAAGGTCCTTGACCGCCTGGTCAAAGGTCAAACAAAAGGATTTCGCACCCACAAAAATCCAAGGAAAGAAGGGATAGAAGGATCTCGTCCACCCAGAGCGAGAACCCGGAAAAATGAAAGCGATAATCCTTGGATTGTCCCCCAGGAAGGAAACTAGCTCAGATGCACTCTAGAGGGCAGAACTGCTTGCTGCTGGCTCTATGACATGGAAACTAGTGCTTTTGCTATGTGCAATATCCATGGTTTGGATTGGCACAGTTGCGCAGGGCAAAACTGCAATTGCACTGGCTGTTGGCTTTATAGCACGGAAACCGGAGTTCTTGCTGAGATGCATGTGCCGATCTGAATTAGCTTTGCTTACGTGTTTCGCAAAAAGGTTGGGGCATATCCATAATTTGTTGAAACTACAGTAGCCTTATTGCAAATTTCTTGATGTGACAAACTTCTTGTGCTTTGATATTTAACATTCTACTGGGTGCTTGCAAGCTTCTCAAATATTATTTGTTGCACCTTTTTGTGAGTTATTCTACACGCCTAATGGTATAAGGGGGTTTTCTACAAGTCACCCATCCAGTGAATTCTTGAAGACTTGTGCACTTGCTTTCCTTGGCATTTTGCCTTTTGCCTTTTGTAGACTGCAGAGTGCGAAGGACAACAATGCAATTCTCACAGCCATTCTGCACTTTAGACCTTGGAAATTTAGATACTTGCACCACTTGTACATGACGGGATCCACGGGATAGCTGTCATATCTGCTAGGGTATCTAACCATGGTGACACCAAAACACTGCTCTGATGTCTACAAACATTGGTTGGTGCACCAATTGTAGAGGATCGTGAACATCTGCGGGTTTAAGGCATGTCCTTTTCATTATTGAATATTGCCATGGTTGAAGTGAATTGGCACTTGTTATGCACTGTGGCTAGATTCTGGAAACCCACTTTTCATGCCTTTCGCTTCAGGCAGCTATGTGTGACCATGCTAATGGAACCCCTAGGCGCGGTTCTCCACCTACTCCGGTGTACGGAAACACATGAGGAGATCCGATACGGTCACGACGAAAATGGTGAATCCGGAAGAAGAAGAGAAGACTCAGAAACACCAAAGGGAAGACAAAAGGGATAAGGAAAGGAGTCGCCACCTAATCTTTTAATGGAAAGACGAGGAAAACCAAAACACACAAAAGGCTGAAAGCAAACAAGATGCAATGATGCATGTGTGATCCGTGCCTAATGGATAATGCAAGATGAATGCGGGCCAGAGAAAGGGTAAGTATTCTGGTTACATATGGGGAAGGGGTTAGGCACCCCCATACGCTTGAGAAAACTCGATCTTTCTAGGCTTCCTACTGTCTATGGTCTGCTAAATGTATGCTTGCTTATTCTATATGCTTATGTATGAAGATGACTGAAAACATGCCAAATCAAGGAGAAGTGAAATCAAAGGAGAGAAGTTAATCCAAGGGTCAAATGTAGGCATTGTTAATGCCGCTTTACTATACGCCCTTGGGCGATGTGGAAAATCGTGAAAATTGTGAAATCCTCGGAAAGCATTTCGCAAAACAGTGGAAATTGGGGTAAATCCGAGAAAATCAAAAAGGGGAAAATAATTTTTGTTTCGGGACCATGTCGGCTTTGTAAGCCTTTTACTGTACGCCCTCGGGCGATGGAAAACCAAAACAAGTGAAAACTGTGGAAAACCGAGGAAAACCCGGAAAACGAGGAGAAAACAAAGCTCGAAACAAAGCTAGAAAAGCGTGCACCAAGCAAGGAAGAAAAGACAAGAAAATCCCTGCAAAAAGATGTGAAAAGTATGCAAAATGCAAGTGTGAGTGCAAATCTGAAAACTCTAGGGGGTTTTGTGCAAAAAGCCCAAATCCAAGGAAAACTGACATTCAAAAGCCCAAATCAGCGAAAATACATAGGAAAACACATTCCACGCAAGTATGAAGAATCTATGGTCAAATGTACTCTCCTAGTGCAAATGAAGTTCTCTAGGGGTCAGAATGCAATTTTACTACTAATGCATGTATGCAAATCAATTTAGCACAAAATTATGGTAGAAATGCAAGAAAAAGGCTCAGAAATGATCGAGGAAGTTTCAAGGGCAAAATGGTCATTTTACCCCTGAAAACAGGCAATCAGAGTAAAATAAATGAAGCATAGGGGCAAAACTGCAAAAAACCCAGCAAACAAAGCATCCAGAAGAAATTCAGTAAAAACAGAGGGTTAAAGTGCAATTAAACCATGAAAACAAGCTTCTGGAATGTTTTAAAACAAAGTCAGGAAGTTTTATGCAATTTTCACAGCAAAATAAGCCTTTTGGAAGTTTTTTGTAAAAAACAGGGGTCTAAATGCAATTTTCCCAAATGAAAACATGCTTTTGGAAAAGTTTCATAGAAATATGAGGGGTAAAATGCAATTTAACCAATAAAACAACTATCCAGAGAGTTTTTGAAATATGCAAGGGCTTAAATGCAATTTTCACTGTAAAAATGAACTGTCAAAAACATTTTGAAGACATTTAGGGTTATCACATGCAATTTTCACAAAAAAATGAACTTCTAGGAAGTTTTTAAGAAAGTGCAAATTCTTTATAGCAAAATGTCTAAAAGAAAATATGTTCCAAAGACTCTAGCGGCTTTTATTAAAGTTTTAAACTCAGAAAACATTATTTTAAATGTTCAGGGTAAGAAATGTAATATTTTCAGTTAAAACTTTATTCGAAACATTTTAGAAAAATGATTGCAGGACCTATATGTAATAAAAGGACCAAAAGGTAATTCCAGAAGGACCTATTTGCAAGAAAATTATTAACGTTTTATTCTTTATTTAAAAAGCTTTTGTTTTAGTTTTTTTATTAAAAAAAGGAAGGATGGTCGCCGGCGACGGAGCTCCGCCGCCAACGCCCATCAAGAAGGGAGAAAGAACCCTACCAAGGGTCTGATCATCCAACGGTTTGGATGTTGCCTCCGACGGCTGGATGGCTCCACCCTCCGCGGTGGCAGTCGAGCTACTCCGGCGGAGGACTCGCAGTGGCTGGGGGCATCTGGAGACCTGGCACTGCAATCAAAGGTTCCTACGGGCTTGAGGGAGCGGAGCTGATGCTTTTCCCCCATCCAGGAGCACGGGGAGGTGCTGTGAGTGCATCCCGGTGGTCGACGGCGGAGCTCTCCGGCGGAATGGGTTACGGGAGACGTCCAATGGTCGTAGAGGCTTCTTGATGGCTCTGGAGGATCAGGCGAGGCTGGAGGATGCTTCATTCGGTGCTGGATGGATGCGGGGAGGTGTGAGGCGTGCGGACAGTGTCTGGTCCCCGTCGTCTTCTCCGGCGACGACGGGGTCCAAGGGATTCTCCGGTGAGCGGAGTGCGGGCTTCTGGAGCAGCAAAGTGACGATCCAAGGGGCTGGTGAGCTCGGAGATGACTAGAGGAGGAGGAGGGAAGACTCGGGGGTCCAGGAAACGTCCTGGATTACCCCCCCACCCCACCTCTGTCGCTAGAGAATCGACGACAGCGGGGCACGGAGGAGCTCCAGAGGCCAAGGGATTGCTCTGGATCCCTTGGAACCACTCCAGAAACAGAGAGGAGGGTAGGAAGACTACAATACAGAAAGAAAAAAAGAAGAGGAAGTTAGTGGGTATACCTTAACGGAGGTGGCTCGCCGGAGCTTTGAAACAACTGATCTACCCCTCCGCGACGGCTCTGGCTCCGCTCTCCTCTTCCTCGCACTCAATTCTCCACTCTCAAGTGCTCTCCGGGTCTGTGTTCAGTGTCCTCTGCCGCGAGCTCTCCTTCTCCTTATATAGGTGATCGGAGACCCAACAGACAATTCTGGAAGGACACGCGACACATAACCAGCTGGCATAACCACCTCCGACCGCCGTTATGCCAGCTCAGCAGACAACGAACGGCTGTCCCCCATGCGCTCCGGTCTGCTCCCTTGCTCGCCGACAGAGATGGACGGCGATCTTGGCTTCTCCGGCGAGCTATCCAATGGCTGAGGGAGCTCTGATTTGTGCTGGTTGGATTGATGGTGTGGTGCTAGGCTCAGTGAAGAGGTGAATTGGATTGGATTCGGGCTGATCAAGTGAGGAAACAATGGGTTCAGTGGTGTTTTTTTTGTTCTTTGGTAAGATTTTGTGATTTTTGAGAATCTAGTTGAGAATTTTGGGAAATAATATGGAGAGAAATGAAATGTTGATTTAAGAGAGAAGAAGAAAGTGTGGGTTGTGTTATTGTAGGCTTCATGGGCCTATATGGGCCTTGTGGGCCCACATGGGCCAAAGGGGCCCAAACATTGCCAAATGGGCCCAAATAGGCTGAAAGAGCATCCATGAAATCAAATAGGCCTAAAATGGGCTAATTGGGCTTAAATGGGCCTTGTGGGCTCGAGGGCTTCCATGAAGTCAAATAGACCTAAGATAGTCTTATGGGCCCAAATGGGCTCAACTAGGGTTTAATGGGCCTAAGTGGGCCTTCATGGGCCCAATTGGGTCTCCATGAATTAAATGGCCTAATGAGGGTTTGAGCTCAGCCACCACATCTCCATCCTTTAAAATCAGAAAATTGGGGTGTCTACACTATGCTTCTGTGAATTGACAGGCTTATCTTGAAGTGCTTTCGAGAAGCCTCATCTGCATGCTTCCAAGAGTAGTACTGTCCCCATGATCTTCTTGACTTAGAAAGGCAGCTAGTATGCCCCTAGTCAAAGACCTAACTCCAACCAAAAAGTAGGTAACATGCCCTTGGTTGGAGATCCCTTTTTTGCCAATATTCCAACTCAAAAGGCAGCTGGCATGCCCCTGGTTGGAACGTGGGCAAACACCTTGCAAAGTGATGCAAAATGCAAAAGTGGTGAATTATTCAATGCTAAATGCCAAATGATTTATGCAGAATTCTTAAGATGGAAGCAAGATTTATGAATGGTTGATAGAAGATATGCCCTCAGCACCGAGGAAGCCTTCATTGCCTGCTACAAGGAACTAGAATGTCCTCGACTCACTTGGTGCTACCAGGATCCCTAGGTTTATGGTGGCTCTTACTCAACCAATGGGCTTTTGGGATAAAATGGGCTCCATGCCAAACTCCTAGGGCCCTACACCTACTTTTCTCGATAATTCATTTTTTTTTTACTCCCTCAAAGGCAGGCTGACTTACCCTATCCCTGCTTGGAGGTAATAAACACCTAGGTTGAGGGGTGGCTGCTCTTTCAGTTTGATGTAAAAGGGGAAGCTAGTCCCTTTGAACATGTGGGCTTGGTAGGTGTACACTTCAACTCCTCTCCAAGTTATGTGATAGGGATCGTCTTGCATGCCTCTCTCATTAGAGCCGACATCAATCTTCAACTTCTATCTTCTTATTTCTTTTTTGCTCCAAAGTCTATGTTTGTTTTTTGTTTTTTTTATTGCTCGCACTCTCACTTTCATCCTAGCATTTTGTCTCCCTCACGAGGTATAGGTCCCTTAGGAATTTATACATTTCACCCACTTTCCCACGAATACTTGCTCCCTTACCTACTAGGTCACACAGGTAGTAGCACGTGAGGAGGATCAAAACTCTTCCTAAGCAGGCTGGCTTCCGATTTTCCTCATCGGACAATGGTTATGCCAATGTTCATATTATGATTACAATACCAAAAGAAAGTACAATGCACATGACACAATTTATGTGATGTATGGATGCAATAAATAGGAAAGATAAAGATGCATGGCCTTTAATGAAATGCTTTGCAAGGCTAGGGAGTGGCCGACGATCACTGGTAGTACTTTCAGTTAGGAGATGCTGATGGGCGACAACCATTGGTCTAGCACACTCTCTTTCTGATTGAAGGACCATGGTTGAAGTTTGGTCCTGGTGATTCAGGCTACAGTGGTGAAACAACTGTTTTCCCCTCCCTGATGCTGTCGTGCTCTGCTAAGTCCTCTGCGAGCACATCCAATTGTTCTTGGAATAAAAATGCCCAGATCTCCAATTGTGTCATCTGTCAGGCTCTCTAAGTTTGCCTTCTGAGCAAGATGTTGTACTGTCTTTGCTTCACGCACTGCCAACTGTTCTGACTTTGCTAAGCATTGTACAACTCTGAAACGGCTTACAGGTTTGCTCTGACAATGAATGACCATTGAGGCTATGAACAAACTTTGGCTTGGATTCAAGATGCCTATACTGGTGAAGTTAGTTAAATCATAGGAAATGATCATTTTTGGGGACTTACCTGAGCGCAGGGGATCTCTTCCGCTGGTTCCGAAGCTCGTATCCCAATTCATCATGCTCTCTTTGTTTTTCCGCCTTGACCAGTTCGGCGGTTCCTTAGCCGTATCACCCAAGGGATTCCTTTCTCATATCCCCAGTTACGACACAAGTTTTCGACCATCAGATGGGGATCACTATGAATGGCCAAATGGCAGGATTGGAATTCACCGGCTCAAACTGGTTGACATGGTACAAAACATTATAGGTTCAGGCTTGAAATGGATGGGGTTTGAAGCCGAACAATGAGACTGCCTCAATGGGAGGACGAATCAAACTAATGATTCCTCGAATACAACTGACATGGGAAAGGGGAGAAAACAATAAGATTGGTAAGACAAATAAAAGATCAGATAGAATCAACAAGAAAAAATGGAATTGACTCCCGAGGGGCCTGCTGCTCCCGGGTCTGAATGCTGAGGTAATGGCTGGCTAACTATGATGGATTGTGCTGGTGGTGCTTGTGTGGCTACTGATGTGGGGGCCTGCCGCCTGTGTGTTAATCACAATGACCTTCTGGTCAATCAAGTCCTGAATTGCAGTCCTTAGTGTCAGGCAATTATCCATCGAGTGACCTACGACTCGATGGAAATTGCTGAACGCATTCGTGTTATACCAGGCAGGAAGCAAACTTGGTGGCGGGCGCACCTCAGGCAGCCTCAGGAGGGATGCGACTTTAGGGAATACCATGCTCAATAGTTGCACTAAAGGTGTATAGTGGCGCCTGTCACGGCGTTGCCGCCTTGGCTGCGGATGTGCCAATGTCGGGCGCATCAACACCTGAGGGGGAGGATAAACTGGAGTGGTAGTGGAAGTGATGTGTGATGCATGAGGTGCTTCATGTGTGGGCGTGGGTGCATAAACTAATTGGCGTTGGGGGGTGGGCGTACATTCGCCGGAGCAGCAGGGGATCTAATGTAAGAAACTGTATCCTTAGAGGGATCCCGCCTCCTAGGTGGATTGGCATTGTTGTTGTTGTTGTTGCTACTATTGGCGCCACTATGTGAGGAAGTGGCTTGCTTGGCAAATGCAGAGAGTGCTGGAAAACTACCGCCGCGTAGTGAACTCTCAACACGGGCACCCGCCTAGAGCAATGCAGAAAAAGTGGTGACTGGCTGAATGCTAAGAAGAGCCTCGACTGCTGGCTGTGCTCCTCGGATTATAATCTCGATAGACTCCTCGTCGGAGGGTCTATCTTTGACTTGCGAAGCCAAGGAACGCCATCGTCCAACATACTTCCGAAATGTTTCTTGGGGCCACTGCTTGATTGCGACTAAGTCCTCCCACTTGGGGACTAAGTCGAGATTGAAGGAATATTGTTCCAGGAACGCCTGCGTAAGGTCGTCCCAAGTCTTGATGGTGGCCATGTTGAGGGAAGTGAACCACTTCAACACGGGCCTCGTGAGACTCTTCTGGAACTGGCGGATTAACAACCTTTCATCAGCCTGGAGCTGAGCGAGGTCTCCGTAATAGGCTCTAAGGTGGGAAATCGGGCTGCCCCTACCATTATATTTGTCGAATTCCGGGATTTGGAAATTCGGAGGGAGAGTCGCCTCTGGAAATTAACAGAGGTCCCGGAATTGGTAGGACCGACGGTCCCCACCCTACACTTGTCGGAGAGTGCGCTTCAGATCATTTACTCTCGCGAGGAGAGCACTCAGAGCTACTGCAGCTATGGATTGTGCAGTAGAGGTGGGTGCCGCGTACACTGTATGGGTCGCCCCTAAGGGCTCCTCCGAATCCACCATTCCGCCGTTTGGTGCAGTGGCAGGATGGCCAGTGTACCTGTGCATGGGTGCATTGTGTTGTGGGACAAAAAATGAACCTTGTGTGTGGTACAAAGGTGAGGATAGTGCAGGGGGTGGTGCAACAAGTGGTGCAGAGTATGGGAGCAAGAGTTGTTGGACCGGAATGGTCTCTGGTACAACGCTCACGGAGGGCTGTGCTCCCACCAGCCTAGGAGGCTGGCCACCAGATAGGAGGGATGCATGCTGTGGTGGGTGCTGTGTAGGTGTAACGATTGGTAATGTCGACACCCCTATTGTCGGAGAGACGAGGGATGGCGACGGTTGTGGAGGGAGTGTAGTGGATGCAAACTGTGATCCTAAGGCTGGTTGCAAAGGCAACTCGAGAGTCGAGAAGGACAAAGCTGAGAAGGGCTGGAGTGCCAGTGCCAATCCCTGCAACTGTTGGGCGAGAGCCAACATTTGTTGCAGTTGCACGGTCATGGGATCGTCGCCAGTGGCTCTAAAGGATGGAGGCAGAATAGGGGACGAGGAGTCAGGAAGCTGAGATCCTAGTTGTCTAAAATGGGGGGAAGCTACTATAGAGACAGCCGCAGTCGGAGGAGGGCTGGTAAACACATAGCCCTGGGGAGGAACAGACTCAACTGCTGAGGCCCTAACAGCAGCAGAAGACCAAGCAAGTGGTCCCAAAGGCGGGGTAGCCACAGGGACACGGAACTGAGGTGGAGGACGTCCTCCGGAAGCTAGGGCGAAAGCGGAGGTAGTAGTGACAACAGGGGCAGAAAAAAAGGAAGGGTACACCGAAACGAGGACCTCCTCCTGAACAGCAGAGGAAAGGGGCTCGCTGGCATGCTGGGCCATAGTGGATCGCGAGCGGGTACGGATCAGACTACGGCTGGGAATAAGAGGATAGATCCTAGGTCGAGCTATCGTCGAAAGTGACGGATAACACGAGAGACGTGGTCGAGAATCGAGTTGCGCCAGGTGTCAACGAAAGGACAACCTTGAGCTCAGGCTAAGGAAACTCGCACGCTGACAAGATTTCTATGCACATAAACAAACAAGTTAGAAAAGATGCAATGTTTATGGTGGTATGAGATGCAAAATGCATGAATGCCTCTAGTATGCGCTCCCTCGCAACCTAGGGGTGTCCAACCAAGCCTTCTACTCCAAGTTCACACAAGGATGAATAGGTCTCCGACTCAAGGTTAGAAAGATTAAGGTCCCCGTTCTAAATCCCAGCCAAAGCTTAGGCAGTGAACGGGTGGTGCGTTCGAGGCCTCATCCTCTGCCAAAGTAGTAGCATGTACCCTCTACTAACACCGACACGACCCCAGACAAGGAGGGACACACCTGATATTTCATCCCACGTCAAAGCCATAGAATGAGAAAACCAGGAAATGTCCTTCGCAGACTGTATAGGTGGACTCCAAAGATGATAAGATGCATGCCCTATATGATGGATGCAAAGTATGCTTTGAGTCTTTTACTTGCAAGTTTATTAAACCGCAGGAGAAAATTTGCAATTTGTCACTAGTTTGCCTTATGTTTTATTGATTTTGGTTTTTATATTTTCATTAACCAAATGGGGAGAGCAGACATGTCTCTAATCTCCTAAACATGGCATATACAAGAAGGGCAAGAAACATGCAAATCAGCCATGAATTAACAAACAGAAGCATGTGCAGGTTATGTGCAACAGTGATGACAGCAAATGTAAAAAGGAAACACCCATTATACAAAAGGCATGCATGTAATATAAAGGAGATACAACATATACTACAAGGAGAGAGCATAGCCAAGCATGGCAATAAACAAGCAAGGAGAAAAGCCAAAGCAAACGAAAAACCCAAAACAAAAGCTGGGATCTGGTTATCTCCAGCGGAGTCGCCAGTTCCTGTAACCATGCTGGCGACAACCTCGGGATTGGCGCGAAAGGCCAAATGCACGAGGATCGGCAAAGTCACAACAAATCAATAAAAATAATGATAAAATGCAGGAGTCACCACTTAATCTATTTAAAAATGGAAGATGAGGAAAACCGCTTAAAACATTCAAATCATGCAATAAAGCCAATGGAAAAGGTCTTCATAAACCAGAAATGGGCAAGGATCCCTGTTACGCACGAGGAAGGTATTAGGCACTCTCATGTGCCCGAAAATCGGTCTTTCTATAGACTTCTCATTTACTTATGAAATGTCGGCTTTTCAGCCTTTTCTGTACGCCCGAGGGTGATATGTAATGCCATGCTAAGTGAGTGGTGTCTTATGCTAAATAGGAGTGTATGGGATGTGGGGTGTGTCCTAATGCTCAGAAGGATCACTCGTATAGCAGGTCAAGCATCGGTGCAAGGATATTGCATAAACAGATCAAAGATTTAAGAATTTCTAGTGATTTTTCATCCTTGCTATACTATATGCAAAATGTGGTCTATCATGCATGAAAATAGCTAAAAACAGAATTGGGTCTTCTTGGTATATCAAAGAAGAAAACCAGAGGCAAATCAAAATGGAAAACAAGCTAAAAACTATGCAAAAAGCTGCTATGTGCTACTGAAAAACAGACTGATGTGCCTGTTTGGTGCACCAGTCTGGTGCGCCACCTAGGTGCTCTAGTGGGGCCAGGAAGATGTGCCAAGGAAAACACCAGAAATCCATGCAGTGCAATGTAATAATGTATTCCAGAAAGTTATGCAATGTAAAGTCTTTGTAAACCCGAGAAATGCAATTTGAATATCTAGGAAAATCCAAGCATGAGAAGATATATGGACCTTGTGCTCAAGGGCTACAAGCCTCACACAAGATCACACCCTTTTCATGATAAATAAAAGCAAATCAGCCTACCAGATCATGGGCTGATGCATAAGAACCTCCATATAGGAGTCCATGGGGCAATCAGCCTACCAGATTTCAGCTATGGGCTGAATATGCAAAGCGTAAAGAGTCTTAAAATAGTATCATCTTAAGCTGAAAACATGCATGCAAAGGCATATAACATCAGAGAATCCACACAAGGAAAATCAGAGTCAAAATCATCCGAGAAACCATGCAGCTTGAGATGCAAACAGGGTGATTTGCTCTCTGACCAGACTGGTGCACCAGAATGGTGCGCCAGAATGGTGCTCTGGTATGGTGTGCCACTATGGTGCGCCAGTTTGGTGCTCCCCAGAAAAGCTGAATCAGGCTGTAGTCTGATTCAGAATCTAGTCTAGATTTCAAAGATCAGTGATTTTTCTTTGATCAGATCAGTTATGCAAATGATAAAAACAAAAACATGACAAGATACAAACAAATGGAAATCTTTTATTATTTGGTTCCAAATCATAACAAATCATGGGTTATGGGCTGAAATACTTGAATGGGATTCTAAAAGATAGGAAATGAGTGAGTGAACTTAAGAGTCATATGCAAATGATGAATACATAAAGGCTATATTTGCTACTTATTCCCTAGCATGTATGTGCATGAATCTTGGTTCTTTGTGTAAAGAAACAGAGAAGAAAGACAAATTCACATAAGTGTTAGAATGTAGATTTTACATACAGATTTTAACATGTTGGGCATCTTATACATGGAGCAGTTATCTCATCATGAAATTCTCATGTAAACAAAAGGAAAAATCAGATTA
>JAMKQA010018190.1:0-10590 GCA_024699735.1 Posidonia australis
TTTGCAATTTGTTCCTTTATCTCTTCTGTTCCGGAGTGCCGCTTTATCTGCCGAAATTTCCTGGAACGGTATGCCGTTTGAGCCACGGTATGCCGTTTGAGCCACGGTATGCCGTTTTTGGTTTTTGCTGGAAATTTGATTAATACTTTGATATTTGCTGAAATAGTCCATCGCTCTTGATGTCGGTATGTATTTTTGAATTAATGCTAAGACACTCTTAAATCTTTTTCACGTTATAATATTTATGAAAATAAACACAAATGAATAATCATCAAAATTAATGTTAATATTTCTAACAACTCTGTAGCTTGGTTTTGGTGCTTAGGTCCAAAGGAGACCATGTTGTGCAGAGCAGAGGCTCTGTAGTTGTATTTTGGTGTAGATTTTGGACTTGATTTAGCAAGAGTGGGCATCTCAAATGTGCATAAAAGATTTTGAAAGTGCATGCATATGATTTTGAAAGGAAAAAAGAAAAACATGGTTGTAAAGGCATGGTTTTTGTGATTTTGTTGCCTACTAGGTAGTGGTAAGCAGCTTGGGTTTGAAATTGCAGCATCCAAGAGAAGTGCTTGTGCTTGTCTACATGTGGTGTTGGTATGCTTATTTTCCTCGACGTGGTGTGCCGAGTTGTTAGGTAGGGGTGTGTGCTAGATGACCGTTTGAGTGGTCACTCATGTGTGCTTTGTTTTGTGTATTTTGTCAGGTGCAGGACAGTAGTTGTTGGTTGCTAATACATATAGAAGAGTCACGCTGCCACACATCAAAGATCTAGATGAATGTTAACTTAGTTTTATTTTTGTTGTTTATTAGCTTTATTTCCTATTGAAAGTACTTAACTTTAACTGCATTATTAATATAATTGTTGGTCAATAATAAATATAAAAATAATTAAATGAAAATTTGTAGCTAGGTTATGTGATAGCGACTTGGGGATCGTTACACACGCATTTAATGCATTGACAAAGTTTTTTTTTCAAAAACAATTGGCCTTTTTTTTACTCAATCACCCCTACTCCCAAGAATCAAAACCAAAGGAGGGGTGATTGCATGCATTTAAGCGTATAAAACCACAAACAATTCAAGATTTGTAGTATCTCAAAACACTATGAGGAATTTCGCCACTAAACCGTAAAATCCACAAATATGAAAAAATAAAATTGCAAGGAAATGAAGAAGGAAGAATAGGAAGTTGCTCACCTAGCATAGGGGTATTTTAATCGTCTCACCGTGATCACCAATATGTGGATACAATATTTTTTTGCAGAGGCGTTTGCGTTCGTGCGTCTCGTTGCCTTGTGTATGTCACTTAGGTTTTATCTGACTCTTTTACTCTATGGATGATGAAATCATTGTGATTACCACTCTTGATTTACTTTTGCTGACCTTTGAAACTCATGGGAAAATGTGAATATTGTGGGTTCTACTTCCTTAGGATAGCGTTAATGCTGCCTAAGAGTGTCTATGCTAGTGAGCTTCTTTTTCCTCTTCTTTTCCTTATAAAATAAAATTAAAATATGTGGATTAATAAAATGTAATTAGCGATTCAATAAAATAAATTACAAATATGAAATAAAAGGGAAAATACTTACCCAAGAGTTTTTATCCTCCCAGTTGCAACTAATGTAAATACTTAGCTACAACATGTAAGAAAATGTTGTACGCAAAAGTTAAAAATAAGAAATCCCCCTTTTGTTTATAATGTGTGTATGCACAAAATGCAAAATGTCGACGTGGCGTGATCGAAGGTGAAAGAAAACTTTAGCTCTCCTCAACTCAGAATTTTTCAATACTTTCTCTCAAAATTTTCATCACCCCTTCCCTAATTCTCTCTCATATTTTGGTCCCCACTCTTCTTCATAATTAGTAAGATAATACAACTGCAACAAACCGTTTCCATTTCAAGGGTATGTACAATGCTGAAAAGCCAAGTTTCAACACTCCCAAGTACCCTACAGTAATAAATGAGGGAATATTCCCCCATTAAGAGGACAATAAAGCTTGATCAAAAACATATTAAAGTCATGCACGATTACAAGAATTTTCCAAAAAAGGAAATATTTTGAATTCAAAATTTTTCAAAGAAAAAAGGTGGTTGATGTGACAAAACTGAGTTGTGAGGTGTAGAATGCTAGAAATCTAGCGTTCTATGTAGAACGCTGAAAATTCAGCTTTCAACACTTCTCGGCTGATACTTTACCAAATTTGGGGTTTAAGTCAAAAGTGATCAAACGAGTCATTAAATAAGTCAATAAAGAATCTCTAAATAAGGCATGAAGGTTCGTTTGAAAATATTGAAAATTTAATTGAGACCAAAAAAGAAAGGTTTGATTGAATTTGAATTGGAAATGACCTGAAGATGTAGGATGCAAGATGCAACATATAAGGTGTTCAATGTTGAACACATGAATATTCGCGTTCAATGTCTTTGCGTTTAATGTTGAACATTGAATGTTCAACGTTCAATAACTTGGATTAGCAAATAAGCTTATAAAGTGTATTTGGGTTAAGCAAAAGGTTTTTAAAGATGAATGAAACGTGCTACGGTGTAATGAAACTTAATAAAAATAATGGAATGCCAAAATGAGATATCTACAGTAAGTATTTTTCCTTTTATTTCATATTAATTTTTAATTTGCTCTGAACCTTTTACTACATTATATTAATCTACGTAATTTCAACTTTATTTTGCAAGAAAAAGGAGAGAAAGAGAAAGCTCATCGTACTAACATCATTAGGCAATGTTGGCGTTATTCTAAGATAGTAGAACCTACAACATTCACATCTCCCAAGGCGTCGAGGGCCAACGAAAGCAAATCAAGAATGACGATTTAATCGAGAATGATAATAACATCAACTTCAACATCTGTGAAGTGACAGAGTTAAATACAAACCAAAGAGACACAAACGAAACTACAAAATGTCCAAACGCAAACACCTCTACACCAAAATCTCATATCCATAGTGACAAGGCCCTAGGCTCAAATAGTTTCCCTATTTAACTTTTTCAATATTTTTGGGATACCATTAGGGATGATCTCTTAAAAGTTTTCAAGGATTTCTTTGTACTTCAAAACATGGAGGACATTGAAGTCATCAACAAGAGCCCCGTAGTTCATATTCCCAAAAAAGAAACCATTGAATCCCCTAGAGATCTTTGTCCCATCAACCTACTCAGCATCACATATAATTTCATCACTAAATGTCTTGCTACAAAGCTTTCCTTCATCTTGGACCACCTTTTAGACAATTCTCAAAGCACCTTCATTAAAGGTAAAACATAACTGTTAAGTAGTTGCACACGAGACCCTGCATTATTTATACTCATCTAAATCTAAAGGAATTCTGATTAAGCTTAACTCTGAAAAAGTTTTTGATAATGTTTAATGAGATATTTTGCTAAAAGCACTCAATGACATGGGTTTCTGTGAAAAATGGATCACCTAGATATGGTATTGCATCTCCACAACCAGATTCTTACTTCTTGCTTAAGGGTCTCCTTTTGGACATTTCGAAGCCTCTAATGACATTTGACAAAGGGATCTACTATCTCCATTCTTATTTATCCAAATCATGAATGTCCTAAACCCCATGCTTGTGCTTGGATAGGAGAATGTGCCTCCTAGAGTTATTGAGATATCCATTGTTGTCTCCTATGAGCTTAACATCTAGTATGTGAATGACACTTTAATCTTCCTTGAGCCTGTTGACTTCAACATTGTCAACTTGATTTGCATATTAAGTTGCTTAAAATCATCTTAGGGTTGAACATTAATTTTCACAAAGCACCTATCTTTGTAGTGGGCGTCCCTCGAATTGAACCTGACCATTTTAAGAATTTATTTGGCTGTTCCATAATGCCTTTACCAATCATTTACTGAGGCATTTCACTCCACTTTAAAAATCTCAAGTACTCATATTGGTCCCCTTTACTTGATAAGATGGAACAAAGGTTGGAAGGTTGGAAAGGAAACTTCCTTTCTTTAGGAGGCAGAGTTACATTTCTTAATGTTGTGCTATCGACACTATCCACTTATCTGTTGTCGGTGATTCACCTACCTAAGAAAATGGAGAAAAAGATTGAGTCCATTAGGGAAAATTTTCTTTGGAGGGGCCATAAGTGTAGCTCTCATGGATACCATCTTATGAGGTGAGGCATGTTATTTTGTCCTAAAGATCAAGGTGGATTGGGCATACTTAGCTTAGCACACTTTGATACTATGCTTAAATGTAAATTCCTTTGTAAGCTCTTCAATGGTCATCAAGGGCAATGGTGTGACATCCTCAGAACTTGATATTTGGGAGACAACTTTGCTACCAACCTCCTTAACTCCAACAATACCTATATTTCACCCTTCTAGCAAAGCTTAAAAAAGATCTAACCCAATTTTTATTGCTTCTTGCTCTTTCTCTATTGGTAACGGGAAGCTGGTAGCCTCTTAAGAGAATAAATGAGATTCTTACAGGCCTATTAAAGTCTATTTCCCAAAACTTCCATCTAGCTTGTCAAAAATAAGAATATCACTGTAACTAGATTCCTTCCTTGGACGATAAACGACTTTGATTCCTTCGTTCATAGAGACCTCTAATTCTCTATCTGTTTAGAATCAACTTATGAAGGAAAAAAAACACTTATTCTTAAAAAATTGAACCAAATAGATTTTTTTTATGTTAAATTATTTTAATATATCAACTTTTTTATTTATACATAAAAAATTTCACATACGTTGATTATAAAAAACCGTGAAGATTAATTTTTTCAAAAACGTTGTTTATGAGAATAACCTATTTTTCCATAAACGTTATCAAATAATACCTATGTCTACTCTTCTCGAGCTCAAAGACATTATCAACGACCTCTGCCTTACTATAGAAGAGGATAGGGTTCATCGATACCTATCCTCAAATTCTGGTTTCTCTAATAGAAGTTGTTACAAGTTCATCATCAATGGTGGCCTCAGGTCAAAATACATCGTCAGTGTATGGAAACTTCTTCACAGCCACGGAGTCTGTTGATCCATTCATCACCATTGATCATTCGTTCTCATCGATCTTGCTTAATAAATTCAACCTTGATATTTCCCTTTGGTCCCGCATCGTTATTGCAATGATCTGGTACACTCGGTCGCTCGAAAATAATAACATGGTTTTTAACCTTCTGACCCCACAAGATCCATCGTGGCCGAGTCAATGTCAACCTTCTAGAAGGACTTTCGGAGTTCGTTACTTATCTTACCCAACTCAAGTTGACGAAGGGTTGGAGAGACTTCATAACTCATTTCTAGATTCCAAACGTATGCATGTCGGACTACTTCCTAGCCATAACTTTATCTCGTGTCAGGGAAAAAGAAGAAGAAGAAGAAGTATGATTTATCTTAAATATATGAGTATAATCAAAACAACCTTTGTTTGACTATTGGATGATATGGACGAAGTCTCATCCTAACAGTCACTTTCCGTAGTAAAGAACCAGCTAGGGAACCTAAGGCAACTTGAGGGGGAAGATGGTCACCCACCACGGTGGTACTCTGGAAATTTGGATAATCATTATTCATTCCCTCTAGATCTATTACACTATTACTTAGTCTTGTGACAAGGAAATTGTACTAGATCTTAGCGAACCTAGTCTTGGACTAAAAGATAGGTGGGTGGGATACATTTTCTTCATCCCCACCCTATTTCATCAAAGACACATGTTAGGGTTATTAATTATCGTAATTGACTCGTACCCTTGCAGAGCATGATGCCTTGCATTCTAGATCAACATAATACATAGAATAATAGGAGACTCAGAGCAGAGGGGCCCGACAGAGGTAATTGGTAGGGGTAAATTACTGAAACTTTAGGCTGGTTGGATGCGAACTTTGGATATTTAATTTGCATACCATCTTTTGGGTCCATAAGTCTTGTACTCTAGGATCTGTAGCCTGTAAACGTTTAATAGAACCCTACGCGTGCACATGACTTGTAACAATGTGTAGAAAGGATTTTTATAAAATATGTTCCTAACCTTGCAGGTAAAAATGACTGCTTGGCGAAGTTATGGATCCACAATCCAAATCTTTCAACGAAAAAGCCAGTTTACCATCCTCATGTGGAACATTCCGTCTATCTGAAAACGACCCTAATCAAATGGTCCTCCTTTTACAAGGTCATCGCCAATTTAATAAGGATTTGGTGTCATTCTCTTCCAACAAAATGACATCCATTGATGTCATGACCCAAGACTCGATCCATTTTATAACAGAAAATTCCAACTCCCTTCTTTCCATGTCAAATCTAAGCTGACGTCATCCACCATTTCATCACCCCACACTTCTCATCAGATCATCCATTATCCATCTATATAATCCTTGCGCTTGCCATCCTCTCCACATCACTCCACACCATCCTCATCTTTCCTCTCCTAATGGAAGTAGAGTACGTGGTCCATCATGAGAAGCATGAAGCCAAACTCATGTTCAACCGAACCAGCCCTTAAAGAGAGCACTCAAATCCATGACATCCATCATCCTCGTCAACTTTATTCTCTACTACACCAGTGAATTGGTGAAATTAGTAGTATAAAACATGAGAAATTTCATAGATTTCAAAGACTAATTTTCTATGAATTTGTTGCTGAAATGCTTACCTTTTGCCAAATACGACTGAGCCAATTACCATCATGAATGAAACCAATGGAAGAAGAAAACAATATGATTCACATAACACAAAGTCAGAAAGAAAGATCAAATGATAAATGAGAAATCTTGGTCCTTTACAACGGAGATATTTCCAATAGTCTCCACCATTAAGTTCTTCTTTGACCAAAGCTGTATCCATAAACAAATCTAATCCAACAGTCTGCCAATTTAATAGTAAAATCAACTACAATTATAAACAAAGTCATTGACTTCTACGGAACAAAAATTACTTGAAGAATCCTTGTGTTACTTTAGTTTGCTTCCATTTGTTTTCCTTAGAGTAAGTTTTTACCACCGTAGACAATCAACAATTGCACTGGGATTTTTATTTTCTAATAAATAATTATAAACCTCAAAAAAAAAAAAATCAAAATATTGAAGTGTTGAGTTGATTCTAGCTAAAAAGTGAAATCTCCACCTTATTAGAAATGTTGAACAACTAATTATAGATTTAAGAAAAATAGAATATTTGAATTGTGTATTAATTATTTACATTTAAGATTTTATTAATAATAATTAACAAAAAAACTAATAAGAAAACTTAACCTTTTTTTATTATTATGTTGAATGGGGGAAGAAAGACTATTAAAAGACAATGAAAGTCATCTCAAAGTAAAAATTCACCATGAGAAAATCACCATCTAGAACCCGTTCTCTGAGAATCTGGATTTCTCCAACTTGAGATATTAGTAAAAATAACTAAATTCATCAAAATCTTAATAAATCATATAAATTCGTTGTAAAGTTTTGCTTGACTAATGTTCAAGTGATTTATCATTTACAAGCTTCATTATCATTAACCTCAGCTCCAACTATTGGTGCAAAGTTAATTTCTTCGACACTATGATATTTTCTTGTTGTCCTATACCAAAAAAACATTTGTGAAAAAGAGAGCAATTAAACACTAGTCAATTTTAAACTTCAAGCATTGTAAAAAAAAAGAGAGAGAGGAAGAAAAAAACGATCAAGTTTAGGCTTCATTCTTGATATGATTTGCGTGCATTTGTCGTGTAAGTACCTACACAAAAGAATTTGTAGGTACTTGTTATGAAATGAGTTAAATCGATCCAATGGTTGAGAATGAACATAGCTCGAGAAGAAGGGATTAGGGCAATGGCTCGTGAAGGGATCAAGAAGACAGGATCGGGTCAGTGGTGGCTAGAGGTGGTCGAGGCAGAGGCGACCGCATACTTGCTCTTTCTCCTTCTCCAGTGTAGTCTCTAATCGTTGGGCCGGTAGCTCATAAAGGGATCAGGGCAGTGGGGCGACGACGTGATTGGGACTATGGGCAATTGAGCGACTAGCGTGGTGGGGCGACTGAAGCGGCAACTAGAAGAGGAGACCGTAGATGAGATCCAAAAGAGGGCAACATGGTGACGACGAGAAAAGGAGAACATAGATGAGATTCGAAACGATGGGGTTATTGGAGCGACGATGGTGAGAAGAGGAGAACGCAGATGAGATCCGAAAGACAACGACAGGGGCGACTAAGTGAAAGGACGAGGAGGTAGTGCATTTTTCGAAATGAGATTTGATCATGGCCGTTAAATTCTCTCATATGATATGGATGCTCAGGATTTTATGTGTCTACAGAAAGCACCCTGTAGACACTTACATATGCATTTTGATGATATGATTTCATGTATAACCAATCATGATGCATGTTTCATATGGACTCATTCATCAATATGAATATACCTGTCACAAGTCATGATACAGAGTTACTATGTCATCAATCATAGGGGGAAGATCCCATGAAATGAAACAAAAGCAATATCTAGTATGAAAATATATACAGCTATTATGTATTATGTAACTATAAATGGTTGACATGTCATTAAAATTGATGTAGAAGATCTTATTTATATTAATGTATTAGTTTTTCTTCTTTTACATATTTTTTTTCCTTCTTTTATCTTAGTTTTAATATCACTAAGAGTTACATTATCATAAATGATGTAGATGATGATATGGAAGATGACGACATAGAAGGTTGTGGTGGAAGTTATGAAGATAGTTAGTACATTATATAACTAAAATTTTCCATTGTAAATTCATTTCCTGTGAATAATGCAATGTCATTTTATTATGTTGGTATTATTTACTTGAATTTTAGAATTTAATGTATTTTATCATAATGTCAATTAGACTTAAATGGTAGAACATTTACTTTTTTTGATAAGTTTAAACTACATCGATTTGTGTTGTGCATGATTCTCACTTTTTTGTAAAGAAGTATTACAATAGTTACTATATTATGGAAATACAATAACAACAATTTCAATATTATGGATTATGTAACTATAAATAGTTAACATATTAATGAAATTGATAAATACAAGTAAAGAGTTACATATGGTTATGCGATTTCAAACTAACACGTGAAACAGAGACCACACACTATTAATCTGTATAACATAATGTTATCTAACAGGTTAATATATGTTATTGTATTCAATTTCTTCACATATCTCTAGTTGTTTTTAAAAATTATATAGATTCTGTTCATCTAAAACATTATCATACCTTAATAGAAACACACAATATTATTTTTTATTTACGTATCATGCGAACAAATTAATATATAATAGTGATGTAGAGACAAACAATTTATATACAATAACAAGAGTTCAAGTGTTACGTATCATACACATATAAATACTTAACGTATTATTAAAACCGTTATTATTATATTACTTTCAAGGTATGCATTAAATTCAGTTCTTTTGTTACGGTAACTAATTCAATTTTTCTCTTACAACACCCATTTTACATTGATAGCATGTAGGGTGAGGAGTGTGATAGTGTGACATATAGGCCTGATTATCCATTTTTATTATAAACCATGTAATTATTTGTAATATTGTATAAATGGTTTATTAATGGATAATCTGTTGTTTCTTGGTTGTGTGAGGTTGTTATTGGCTTTCTGTGTATCTGCTTGTGAATTGGGATCCATGTGGAGTCCGATTTGAGAATGCACAGTTGCCTCGATTTGCGTACTCGTTCTTTCCTCTTTTCTTTCTTTTCCTCTTCTCTCATTCACGAGCCCGAGCGACACTCGTCTTCTTCCCTAGAAACCCTCCACCAGCCTGTGCCACTACCACCAGCATCCCGTGCTTCGCCGTCGTCTCCGACGCGATGGTGGCTGGCTTGATGCAGGAGGAGGAGATAAGAGGGAGAGGTGGAGGCGAGCATGTCCGGGAGGGCCGTGTTGCGAGGAGGAAGAGGGAAAGGAAGAACGGCGTGTGCGTAGCTGAGGAAGGAGTGTTTGGTGTCGTCCGTCGGTGGGAGAAGCCTCGCCAGAGTGCGGGAAGGACCATCGGGGCGCCATCGGAGGTACGCGGTCCTTTCTTTTCCTCCGTCTGGTGTTTTGTTAACAGTAGGATTATTTGCATGAAAATCAAGATAATGCATGGAAAATTGTAGAAAAATAGTAGGAATGATGAAAATGAGTTCAATGATGTGTATGTGTAAGGATCATGCTAGATTGTGTGAATTTCGTGAGTTTTGAGGAGTTATGCCTTAAATGTTTTAAGGTTTCATTCTGAGCATGTTTCCTTTGCGAATTTATATCTTCTTGTGTGGTTGATGAAATCATGAATGATTTGAAGGGTTATGAAGTAGACTTGAGGGTCTACACTCCATGATTTTATGAAAATTTATGATGCATGTTTGGGGGGTCCAATCGGGACTCCCACTTGGGCGATTTCCGTCGTTGCGGAACAGGGGTGTGCCCTGTCTGCGATGAATTCGGTATATCGAATTTATTCGGTATGCCGAAATCCTAGCAGATTAAGCCAGAACGTAGGGTTTCGGTAGACCGAAATTTCACGGTCGACCGAAACAGGGGGTTTCGGCATACCGAAAATTTTCGGTATACCGAAACAGGAAATTTCGGAATACCGAA
>JAMKQA010018191.1:0-10505 GCA_024699735.1 Posidonia australis
CCCCCCCCCCCCCCCCCCCCACACACACACAACAGAAAGCTTGACAAAACCACAAAACAACACAGCTTTTGATTTACATAACATGGTTTTCCTTCAAAATCTATTTCAAAACATTATTTCCTTCTCTTTTCTCTTTTAAAACATTTGGAAATCTTTATCTAAAACCATGCTCTTTCTCAAAACTCACATTTTTTTTTCTTTTTATGCATTTTAAAACCTTTCTTGTATTTCGAGAAAAGTCCATATTCTTGACCAGATCGAACCTAAAACACAAGTTCTCACAGGGCTCAAAGCAAAACCACAAACATTGGCTGGTAACTGGTTAAAACAAAATTCTCATTTATTACTAGGATTTTAAGACCAAACTCAAGTCCAATCCTAGCCAAACCACACCTTTTAATTTTCACTTTTCATATTGATGTTACCTTGATCAGGGGTAACCAAGCACACAAGTAGTAGGTGAGGACACTATTTCCCCTACCTCCTTGCACTGCCACGGTGAAATTACCCTTGTGGGAGGACACTGCCGTCGTCAACCAACCTCAATCTCATATTTTTGTATGCACAGGGATACGTCTTTTTTTGACGTCCCATCGGTGATTCGAACACCTAGTTCATATACTAGGCTCAGTCTACAACGTAACAAACATTGGTAACCATGGTGGTGTCTGACAATTGATATTTTAACAATTTGTCGACACCATCAACTCGTGGTCCCACACTGGCAACCACGGTTGTATCTAACAATTGGTTTTATTGGAGTATCATTCTCCTACCACATTGTCGACAACAACCCCCCTAACACCAAAATAGATTATTATTTTCTTTTTTTCAAAACTCTTGGGTTTTCTTTTTAAAACCATTACTCATTCTCTTTTCTTTGCTGGGAATCATTTCCAAACCAAATGATGTGTCTTATTTAATTACCGCAAGTGCACAACGTACTATATAGTACGTGGCATATATGAGTCGATCCCATAGTGAAAAGTGTTTTAGAATCAAAGATTTATTACCAGTTATTGAGATGAAAATGGAGAGATGTTGATTAAGGACTAAACACTTAAGAAAATTCAGAATAAATGAAGAACTAGAATTTTTGAATCCATTCATGTAAATATAAATGCATAATTAAATCCACTCTATGTTTCCCGATTGATCTAAATAATTTGATTCAATGATTCTTATCTTAACAAGCATAATCTATATGCAATGCACCATAGACTATCATGTCAAGGAATAAAAATACAGAAATCAAATTAAATCAAATGACATATGATGGAATTGAGATTATATACACAATCTCCAATTAAATCTTCCCTAAGTGTAGACTAAAACGATGAAATCAATGTTAATCTATCAAAGTTTTTCAATTCATTGAATAATCTATGTAATATACATCCAACCCACATATTCATAGTATTAAGCATAAAGAGAAAACATAGAGCAATTTAATCATGACATATAATATTACATGAACTTCATCTCGATCCTAGATCTAGAAGATTAGTCACACATGATTACACAAAATAATAAAATAAAAGAAGGGGAGAGAAGAAATAGAAGACATAATTAAATAAAATGCACTTTTATTGATGGAATCTGAGATTACAGACAATCTTCCTCTTCATCCAAAATACAAGAAAAGAAAGAGAATCTAAAACCTTGATTCAGGCTCCATAGATCTACATAAGGGGTCCTTTTATAGGCTTACAAGGACTTGCTTATGTCAGAGACAAATCTGAATACAAAATTTAATCTTGAATTTTGAATACAAGATATTTACAAGTGAAAATCTTATCCAAAAAATACCAAGTCAAAAATATCTGGTGTAGGTACTTGGGAGGCGTCGGATCTGCATCTGGGCGCCTGGGAGGTGTCAATGTTATCTAGGATCCTCTTTGACTTTTTCCACAGCTTGACTGATATTTTATCAGTATTTAGGCACATGGAAAATATGTGTTTAACCTCTTGACATAGCTCTAGAATTTTCCAAAAAAAACTCATCTTTTTTGGCACAATTATTCTTTTCCCCCTTATTTTTCGTAGATTCCTTCTAAACCCTCAAGTTCTACAAAATTTGCACAAAACTCTTCGAGTAATATTATTTATATACAAAATAGACAAATATGGGAATAAAATATGTGTGAATTATGAGTTAATCACCAAACATGACCCATCATTGGGTCCTAGACTCAACATCATACAAAATCCAGGCATTCAAATTTTTTATTGGGTCTCATGCCCAAAAATCACACTGAATCACATACATTTATCAATTCCTTTCATTTTTGGGGCCTAAAGCCCAAAACCATATCAAAAATCATTTCTATTCCTCTATGCTATCTACATAGGGAAAGCACCATTAACACATACCCATTATCTATTTAAAATCATCTATTTTCATTTTTCATACACATTTATTCATATGGGCTAGGGGCCAAATTCGGCATACCGATCTGGAAATCGGTCGACCGAAATCCTTCGATCGTCTGAATTCCTTTAGTTTGGTTGATCGGGACATTTCGGTCGATCGAAATTCCATGATTTGGTAGCCCAGGTGTTTTCGGTTTATTGAAGATGGGCATTTGGTTGAATACTGACAGGAAATGGTATGCCGAACCCAATTTGGCATACCGAAATTCCCAATTTCAGTAAACATCTTTTGTTTCCGACCCATCCGTTCGCTAGAATTGGGACCTCCAGCGGACCCAACAAACACACCTCATAAATCTTGAATAAAACATGGGGTGTAGACCTCTAAGTCTACTTCAAAAATCCCTCAAACCATTCACAAATTCATTTATCATGCTATCCACACGAAAATCATAAAGACATGGAGCTCATCCATGAGCACTATAGCATGCATAGCCAAAAACTCGTATAAATTCACAACAATTCGTCCTAACCACATGATTTCTACGTAAACATATCATACATTCCATTCCACACATTCCTATCATTTTTGCATGATTTATCATGTTCATTCATCATTTTCATGCATTATGCTCATTTCCACAAACGAAAAGGAAAAGAGAGGAAAAGGGTCTCGCGACACTCCGACGGCCTCCCTGCGTCTCCCCAGCCTCTAACATAGCCTCACCGACCCACAGTGGCAGTGCACATGACTCAACTCTTCTGGGCTCCGCTCCTTTTGTTCGCGCCACTCCTTCTCTCCTCTTTCTCTCAGTCTGCCTCTCCTCCACTACCTCCTCCCTCTTTATCTCCTCCTTCCCACATCTTGCAAGGCACCAACCCCATCACCCTTGCGTCAAAGGGGATGGGACGGCACAGGCGGTGCTGTGGAGACATGGGTCGAGCTATGGAGAAGAAAGGAGAAGAAGAAGAAGAGGGCCTGTGAGGGAGAGGGAGAAAAAGGAAAGAAAAAAAAATATAAAAAGACGGACACGCAAACAGAGGCGACTGTGCATCATTGACCAGATTCCACATTAGTCCACAACCATAAACAAGTATATAGAAAGCTAACAAACCACCACACACACAAGAAACAACAGATTATCCATTAATAAACCATTTATACAATATTACAATCATTTACATGGTTTATAATTAAAATGGATAATCTGGCCCAAGTGTCACATCCTACCACCTTAAAAGAATTTCGTCTTCGAAATTCTGTTCTAATAAAACAAGTAGGGGTACTGTCTCTGGATGTCTACCTTGCTTTCCCAAGTAGGCTCCTCTATACTATGGTGTTGCCACTAAACCAATACTAATGGAATCACTTTTGTCCTAAGGACTTGCTCTTTCCTGTCCAGTATTTGAACTGCATTTTCAACCATAGACAGGTCCTCTTGCAGCTCCTCTGGCTGCACTGGTATCACCTGGGACGCATCAGCCAAACATTTCCTCAGCATGGACACGTGGAAGGTGCTTGTACACTAGCCAACTCCGGAGGTAGATGTAGTCTGTATGCCACTTCACCAACTCTCTTGGTAATCTGGTACGGTTTGATGTATCTAGGGCTCAGCTTGCCTCTCTTTTCAAACCGTATTACTCCTTTGGTTGGTGACACCTTCAGGAAAATGAATTCTCCTACCTTGAATTTCAAGAATCTCCGCCTCCTATCAGCATAACTCTTCTGCCGACTCTAGGTAGACAACAACCTCTTCCTAATCAGGTCCACCTTGCCGTCGTACTGCTGTACAATCTCGAGCCCAATCAATTGTTTCTCACTCACCTCACTCCAACAAGTGGGTGTCCTACAGCGTTTGCCATACAGTGCCTCATAAGGTGCCATACCAATATTGGCGTGGTAACTGTTGTTATATGCAAACTCAATCAAAGGTAGATGATCCTCCCAGCTACCACCAAAGTCCAAGGCGTAGGCTCTCAACATGTCCTCTAGTGTCTGGATGGTCCTCTCTGTCTGGCCATCCATTTGGAGGTGAAAGGCAGTACTAAAATTCAGCACTGTACCAAAAGCCTCTTGTAAAGCTCCCAAGAGCCTCAACGTGAACCTCATGTCTCTGTTAGACACAATAGACACTGGAACAGCATGTAGTCTCACAATCTCTGCAGCATATAACTTGGCCAGCATTGCCAAGGGAAGATTCACCCTCATTGGTAAGAAATGTACCGATTTTGTAAGGCGATCGACAATCACCCAAACTGTATCATTCTTACTTCGAGTCCTCGGCAAACCCGTCATAAAATCCATCGACACATTTTCCCATTTCCACACTGGAACGTCTAGAGGTTGTAAGGTCCCACCGGGCTTTTGGTGCTCTATCTTTACCATTTGGTAGGTTGCACACTTCGTCACATACTCAGCAATTTTCCTTTTCATCCCAGGCCATTAGAAATTCCTTTTCAGGTTCTTATACATCTTGGTGCTTCTGGATGAATAGTATATCTAGAGCGATGAGCTTCGTCAAGTAGATTATTCTTGATTTCCTCCACTTGAGGCATGTATAACCTCAAGTCGTACCTCAACCCACCGTTTACCCTAACAGAAAAGTGAGGGACATTACCAGCTTCCAACTTCCTCTAGATAGACAACACAAAAGAATGATATTGAGGCGACAATCACCTCAATCATTCTCGAACGAACTGATAAATTTGCCAACACAACTCTAGCGACTCCCTGAGACTGTCTCTGAGGTCTGCACTCTACTAGCTTTTCTAACAATTTCCATTCATGAATCATCAGGCTAGCTATGACATGAGTGTGTTTGCTTAGAGCACCCACAACCACCTTTGCTTTCCGTAGGTCGTATGACAAGCTGAAGTCATAATCCTTGATATATTCCACCCAGCGCCTCTATCTCAAGTTCAGATCCTTTTAAGTGAAGATGTACTTCAGACTCTTATGATCTGTGTACACCTCAAACTGTTCACCATACAGATAATGCCTTCAAATTTTCAAGGCGAACACAACCACTGCCATCTCCAAATCATGGGTAAGGTAGTTCTTCTCATGATCTTTTAACTGGCGTGAGGCATACGCCACCACCCGACCATGCTGCATCAGCACACATTCCAAACCAGTCCCACAAGCATCACTGTAGACGGTGAAACTTCCACTCCCAAAAGGCAGAGTCAAAACTAGGGCTGACACCAGACGAGCCTTCAACTCATTGAAGCTCTTCTCGCACTGCCAATCCCAAGTAAAGTGCAGTTCCTTTCTGGTCAGTTTGGTTAATGGTGCAGCAATCTTGGAGAAATCTTGAATAAATCTCCTATAATATCCTACCAGGCCAAGGAAACTTCTAACTTCAGTCACTGTCTTGGGTCTAGCCTAGCTATTCACAGCCTCCACCTTGGCTAGATCTACCTTGATGCCTTCTCCTTAGATGATATGACCAAGGAAGGATACCTCTTCTAGTCAAAACTCGCACTTGGAGAACTTGACATAAAGCTGATGCTGTCTCAATGTCACCAGTACGATCCACAAATGTCTCTGGTGGGTCTGAACATTTGAAGAATACATCAGGATGCCATCTACAAAGATGACCACATATTGATCCAAATAGGGCCTGAACATCTTATTCATTAGGTCCATGAAGGCAGTCGGAGCATTCGTCAACCCGAATGGCATAACCAAAAACTCATAATGTCTATAACGGGTGCGAAAGGCTGTCTTCTGTACATCTGGCTCACTGATCCGCAACTGATGATATCCAGATCTTAGATCTATCTTGGAAAACACCGACGCTCCCTGCAACTGATTGAATGAATCATCGATCCTAGGTAGTGGATAGTTGTTCTTAACAGTTATCTGGTTCAACATCTGGTAGTCTATGTAGAGCTGAAGTGAACCGTTTTTTTAACGAACAGTACCAGTGCTCCCCAAGGCCAAACACTAGGACGAATAAATCCCTTATCCATCAGTTCTTGTAGTTGATTCTGGATCTCCCTCAATTCAATAGGTGCCATCCTATATGGAGCCTTTGAAATAGGACCTGATCCTAGTACTAAATCAATCTTAAACTCCACTTCCCTATGCGGTGGCATACCAAGAAATTCCTTGGGGAAAACATTAGGATATTCTTGCACCATTGGCAAATCTTCAATCCCAATCACAGGCGAAGTAGAAACAGTCACATAGGCTAAATAGCCCACACTGCCTCTTGCCAAATGATGATAGGCCTTAATAGCAGATATCACCTTCCTAGGCTCACCCGATTTGGTGCCTTGTATCACACACCAGCCTTGGCCTAGACCTTGTAACGACCCCGAAGTTGCTACCACCAAACCTAGCTACAAATTTTCATTTAATTATTTGTTTTATCTTTATTATTAACCAACAATTACACTAATGATGTAGCTAAGGCTAGGTACTCTCAATAGGAAATAAAACTAATAAACAACCGAAATAAACTAAACTAATACTCACCTGAATCCCTGATGTGTGGTGGCGTGACTCCTATATGCACTAGCAACCAACAGCTACTATCCTGCACCTACCAAAAACACACAAAACAAAGCACACGTGAGTGACCACTCAACGGTCACCCAGCATGCACCCCACCTACAACTCGGCAACCTATACTGAGGGCAACCAAGCAGAGGCATCACACTTAGATGTCGACAAACCAAAAGGACAATCTACTAACACCCAACACACAAGCATTGACATCACTCTCGGATGTCGCAACACCAAACTAGGGACTCTACCACTGCCCGACAGGCCACAAAATCTCAAAATCATGCCTTTAAATTCAGTCATTTCTTTTTCTTTGCAAAACCATGTGCGTGCACTTTTAAAACCTTTTATGCATGCCCGAGAAGGCTACTCTTTCCATCTCGAGCCCAAAATAACACTAAAAGCATAACTATAGAGACTCTGCTCTGCACAACAAGGTCCCCTCTAGACTCAAACACACACCAAGCCACGGAGCCTCTGCTCCCAAAACAACGGAGCCACCACTCCAAAAACAATGGAGCCACTGCTCCCAAAGCACTACACCTCAACAGGCACTAAAGCCACAACCTCCTCTAGGCCCAGAGTCTGATTTCCCAAACTAGAACTCTACACAAACACAAGCACAAACAGTGTGTCGAACTGCTCAGTGCCAAGCAGACAACACTAGCCACAAGCAGTCCATCGAGGAGCGACCACGGTGTTTGCACTGCCACGACGTGCCACCCTGTGCAGGAGCTGCGTCGTCCCGCGATTCTCCTGCCTGGAGAACCCTCAACAAAGCCAACCCCTCCTTGGGAAGGCAATCCTGTCTCTTAGGACACTACCAGCTACAGGGTGTGTGTCCCACCTGCACTGGCTACCACAAGGTACACCTCCTCACGGTGCCCTCCACACGGTGCTCAGAAAGGAGTCTCATGCCACACTCGACGACACTCGAGCCTCAGTGCTCATAGCGACAGCAGGAGTATCATACATCCAAGACCTGACGAATCTCAGCCTTAGGTATCTCAGCCCCCAACGCAACCAAAAAACACTTGAAAACTCTTTCCAAAACCATTTTCAAATCTGTACTTTTCTCTTTCCAAAACTCTCCCTTGGAAAACCTTTTCAAAATCATTAAATGTCCTTTAAAACTCAAGCAACATTGTGCCTAGTAGCGGCATGGAAACCAAAGGCTGAGAAACCACAAACAAATCACAGCCACGACAGCTCTCCTGTTAGGCCCAGGCAAAAGCACCTTGGGAGCGTCTGGGTTCCTGAGCACCACGCTCAACCCACGACCATAATCCAAGAAAACACCAACAAAGCATTCTCTAAGTGTCAAAACCACCTAGCAGACACCACAGCAAAGCAAATACAACCATAACTCCACGCTCTGGCACAAAGTGTAAGACACCTACTGGCTCATGTCCCTCGGGAGCACAGTCAGATCAGCTCAAACATTTGAAATAGTGCCACTGAATAGTCCATTCAGTGCACCACACACAAAACTACACAAATCCTAGACCTAGGGACACTATCATTATCCCTAAAGTCTAGTCTAAACCATCTGGGGAATGAATCTATTATTTCTAAATCATTTCATCTTTTATTCTACCCATACCCCATGTGGAATCTTGCTAATTCGTTTTTAGGCAAACCCTAGACCATTCTGACAATTATCCTAATCATTTATGCCATTGTGTTTATCCCCCCAAGATCTTCCTTTGCAACCAAGCCTCACACTCCCTTGGTGTGCCATACCCATCCAAAGTCGACGCGCCCAACTGACGAAATTGCTTGACCCAGTGGTCTCCCTTCGCCTCATCCCCTCTAGGATCTTCTCTACCTCCTGCAACCAAGCCTCACACTCCCTTGGTGTGCCATACCCATCCAAAGTCGATGCGCCCAACTGACGAAATTGCTTGACCCAGTGGTCTCCCTTCGCGTGTTGATCCCCTCTAGGATCTTCTCTACCTCCTGCAACCAAGCCTCACACTCCCTTGGTGTGCCATACCCATGCAAAGTCGACGCGCCCTATGTATATATATATACATATACATATATATATATATATACATATAGATATATATATATATAAATCAAAACATAAGATAACTTAATGTAGGATCAGGGCCTGAAACGGTAGACCGAAATGGAATGGTCGACCAAACTTGGGCTCAGGGCACCAGATCGGTAGACCAAAAAACCACTCGGTCGACCGAAAACCCTTGATTCAGCAGACCGAAAACGTTTGGTCGATTGAACCAGAAATTCTGTCGACACCAAAGACTCCTAGAATGGCAGACCGAATAGATTCGGTCGACCAAACCAAAGGTTAAGGGGGGCAATCTACAATTAAAACGGCATACCGAAATAATTCAGCATGTCGAACCAAGCGACTGCAAGGCAACCCAAAATAGGACCCAAAGCCCAATCCTGCAAACCACCAATCCAAACCATGCAAACAATATATCAAAATGAAGATCTCAATGAGATCTTCCAAACCAGACAAACAACACCGAGATCCATCAAGTGAATCTCGAGAAACCACAGAAAACACAAAAAAGGACACTATTCACCCCAAACCATAAATACGGCCATAAATGGCCCACAAATGCACAATAAATTCTATAAAATTTATTACAATTACCAGCACACTAACATGCTCCTATGGTACAAATTTGGAATCAAAATAAAATCTACGGGGTGCGTACCTCCACCGAAGACGCGACGACGCGAGATGGACAGTGACACTCCTCCAGCCATGAGCTGCTCCTCTCCTCCACGCGACGACGGTGGCACGGCGGCGGCTGCATCCTCCTCCTCCTCACCATCTCCCTCTCTCTCTCTCTCTCAACCCTCTCTCCTTCCCACCTCCCCTCTCTCTTTTCTCTCCCTCTCCCACGCGCGGGAGGAGAAGAAGAAGAGGAGGAGGAGGAGGAAGGGGTGGGGGTGGGGCTTGGGGAAGAGAAAGAAAGAAAAGAAGGAAAGGAAAGGAAAGAGAAAGAAGGGAAGGAAAGAAAGGAAGCCGCAAGCACGAAACTAAAACACGTGACCTTCCATGTCCATGTGACTCATGCCACCAGGGACCCACCACCAAACCTCCATGGCCCAGGAGAAACGCACAAAACTTCTATGAGGGCCAGCACATCACTCGAACCACACCACGCCAAAAGACTAGAAACCCACAATCCAAGTGTCAGACACCACTGAGAACGTGTCCCATGTTAGGCATTGGGACCCCCAAAGCCTAACATGCCTAAATTCACCTTAATTATCTGACCAAAGCACCACTCCTAAAACCTGGGTCGTTACATAGACACTCAGCCAGAACCCTTCTCCTAGCACAATCTATCACGGCTAAATGCTGTGCCAGCCAATCCATTCCCAGGATAACATCATAATCTTGCATGTTCATCAAAATCAAGTTGGCCTGAAAATTCCTATCTCCTAGTTGAACATTCACTAGTCTCAGATACCCCCACACTAGACTATGTTCTTCCAATAGAGTGATGTGACATCTGGGCCTGATTATCCATTTTTATTATAAACCATGTAATTATTTGCAATATTGTGTATAATGGTTTATTAATGGGTAATCTGTTGTTTCTTGGTTGTGTGGGGTTGTGGTTGGCTT
>JAMKQA010018192.1:0-11654 GCA_024699735.1 Posidonia australis
TTACTCAGACAGAGCTTCTATCTTCTTGTGATATCTTGGGATGTGAGAAGCTTGATCTCCCAATCACATATCTTGGATTGCCTTTGCATTTTAAAAAAGCTAATGCTACTAGTTGGGCTCCTGTGATTGAGAAAGTTACTAAGAAACTCTCTTCCTGGAAGGCTAGACACTTATCATTAGGGGGAAGACTTACTTTGGTTAATGTTGTGTTGTCAGCAATTCCAACATACTATTTGTCTGTCCTTCATATGCCTTCAAAAATAGAGAAAAAAATAGATACTTTAAGAAGTAAATTCTTTATCTAATGATCAGAAAGGGATGCACCTTATTAAATGGTTTAATATATGTAGATCTAGAAAGCAAAATGGTTGGGGTATTATCAATCTGAAAAACTTTAGTGCAGCTCTAAAGACCAAGTTAATATGGCAATTTTTCTCTAATCAATTCAATCCTGGTTGGAAGCTTTTGATCAAGGCTAGATATTTGCATAGGGGCCCAGGAGCTATCCTAAACTCTTCTACTGCTTTTTACTCCCCACTGTGGAGCTATTTAAAGCAGGGATTTACTTTTTCCAATTGCTTCACTTCTGTCTCTGTTGGCAATGGACTTAATACAATTTTATGGAATCATAAATGGTTCAATGACTGTCCTTTATACATCTCTATGCCTGAACTATATAGTGTAGCTAGATTTAAAAAATCTTCTGTAAAGGAAACTGTGGACATTTTCCACAGAGACTTTAACAGATTGTTTCTAATGTCCCAATGCTATACTATTAATCCTAGAATGCTTCAGGCTCAGTTGGAAAAATGTGTTAATATTTTGCAATCTTTATACTTTGGTAATAGTGATGATAAATTCAATTGGCTGCCCCCTAATCAAAGCCCTTTCTCAGTGAAGGCAGCATACAATATACTTAATGAAGGGGGTCTTCGTAATGTTTTTTACCAGTGCATTTGGGCTAGTTGTACTCCATTAAAATTAAAGCTCTTCTCATGGTTAGTAGTTAAGAATAAGAATTTGACAAAAGATAATTTGTTGAAAAGAGCATGGACTGGGTCTCCATTATGCACATTTTGCCTTGTGTGCATTGAAAATAACAATCACTTGTTTTTAAATTGTTCTTTTGCAAGGAAGATTTGGGACTTTTTCTTGGCTTCAACACTTTACCCTGGTCATTTTAATGTTGCTGATTTATTTCTATCTGCCCCTCACCTCAAATTTTATTTGCCTTATTCTGGTTGGACTTTGTTGTATCAAATCATTCTCTGGTTGATTTGGAAAGAAAGGAATAATAGGATTTTTTGAAATTCATGTAAATCTTGTTCTTCCATCATTTATGATATTATCTCTCTGATGAATTTCTGGGTAGATAATCTTGTTTCAGGATTTGAGAAGGAGGATATGAGGCAATTTATATCTGCCATGGCAATTCAGCCTGTGGAATCCTCCAACCCTTCTTCTATCCCCTCTTCATCCAGAATCCCTTCAAGAGTTGATTCTCTACCCCTTGGAGAATCTGGAAGAGTGACTTTGCCCTCTGATGGACTTTGAGACTTTTTATTCTGAGATCCTTTAACTTCCTTTCACCATTGGTGTAATATTTTGATACAATATTTAGGTTGTTTGCCTATGGAACTGTAATTTTTAATACCGGACAATGTTTTCTTACCTGGCATTTACGCCGATGAAATATTAAATAGCTAAACCGTTAACAAAAAAAGAAAAAGAAAAAGAAAAAAAAGAAACTGCAAAATGATTGGAAGCATAAGAGACTTCAAAATTCAGAAAGGCTATTATAAAAAAACTCATGAGACATGTACGTATTACAAAATCAAAGAAATAATCTCATACGAGAGAAGTCAATCTTGCAAAGTACGATTTAAAAAAGAGTGCTACTAGGACATAGTATAGAAAAAAATAATAATATCATAGGAGATGATTACGAGCTCCATTTTGGTCTTATTATATACTATAGTATCTACCCAACTAATGCCATATATATTTACTTTAACATATTTACAAGTACTAACTCCAAAAGATGAAATCATCTTACATTAGATTTTCTAACAGTAACAAGATTGCCATGTTGAAATTGACAATTTGCTTTATCCCTTGAAAGCTATATTGCATACATGATACACTAGCCACATTATTTTATTACTACATGAATGTACTTGCATAGGATATAGTTTGAAGAGTCCCTACTTTAGAACCATCACTAAATAGTTGTAATCATTGAACTAATTATAAAGTTCATTTATTTAGACCTAATCATAGAAGTAATTGTGACTTTACGTGAATCATGTAAAAGTATAGAAAAGGCCTACTTAAATAGACCACACATAATCAAAAATGATCATCACATTTTAATTAACTTACAATAACTTGGCTATAAATATAAAAAGCTCTATCAAGATTCTACGTCATGTGGGTTACATATCGAATTACAGGAAACCAATAGAAGCGTATCGTCCTCCTACCGAAGTACAATTGTGTCGTATCGCAAAACATGATGATATCCTTTACAAGATTGTAACAAACAACAACACTTAGATTTGTGAAGTTGTCTTCAACAACAAAACATACAATACATTCGAGAGATTGGCCATCATGAATACAATACATTCACACACAATTTAGAAGAGAATGCAATTAACAAAAATAAATAGTATGACAAATTTAGAAAATGGAAAGAAAATGATCATGTTAGATACACAATTCAGAAAACAACCAATTAGCAACTACTTAACAAAACATAATTCGAAATACAATTTAGAATAGAAAATGGGAAGAGAACATAATTCAGAAGAGAATACAATTCACAAAAATAAATAGTATGTAGTACCCGTAAAATTCATTTTGTAATTATTTACATTTTAATGAATTTATTCATAGACGGGTGTTATTGTTCCGAGGTGTGTTGTGTGGATTTGTGCTTTTGGGCTTCAACCTCATGGGCCCACTTTTGATTGCTTGTCTCTGTGTGTGGTTTGGCACTGTACATTGTGGCACTGTGCGTATGAGGCCCAAGTATGGGGCCTGCATTCGTGGGCGGTTTGGTGGGAGCAAGTTGGTGGTGTGAGTTTGGTTTGCTTGTGCGAGTTTGTGGGTTGGCAGGACGCGCGGTTGTGCACGCGTTCAGCTACCACCTTGCATGGCTTTATAAGCCCATGCGCCACAAGCATGACCAACTCACCTTTCCTCACCTCCTCCTTCCCCTCCACTTCACCGTCCCGAGCACGCCATCCCTCTTCCTTTCCCCCTCCACTCGTTCCCTCTCGCTCCACTCACTCCCCCCTTCTTGTCTCTCTCACTCTCCCACCCCTGTTTCTCTTCTCCTCGCACCTTCCTCCTTGTTCGGTGTGCTCAATGATCGACGACAGTGTGTGGTGGTACATGGAGCTCCAGAGTGGCGTCATCGAGGTTGAGAAAGCTCCAGTGGACATCGTGGTCGTCAGAGTCTACTAGGGGATCGCTGGAGTGTGTTTCTCAGGTACGCACCTCCAACTCATGTACAGAGAGTATGAAAATGATAGGATTGCATGAAATCTAAGTAAATTTACATTCTTAGAATTTATTGTGATTTTATGAAAATTTATGGAGACATTTATAGGTGTTTAATATGGTGGTTGTGTTTTGGATCGTTTTGACCCTTATACCTTTGTAAATTTATATCTTGATGCATGGTGAATGGTTTTTGATTTTGTTTGTAGGGATTTAGAGTAGACTCATGGGTCTACATCTTATGTTTTATGTGAGATTTTTGATGTTAGTTTTGCGGGTCCGATTGTCGGTCCCAGTTGGATGATTTTGAACAGTAGGGTTTGGGCCATTTTTTGATTTTTCGCAAAAATCAGTATACCGAACAATTTTGGTATGCCGTTTTTTTGTCAATTTTGATCCTCTGGTCAAAATTAAGTTGTCTAATTTTAAATCGTGGATTGAATCAGTGGATTTCGGTCGACCGAATTATTTTCGGTATACCGATTTTGACCTGAGTGTTGACCATTGACCTAATTCAGTTGACCAAACCAGAAATTTTTGGCATATCGAATCCCATTTCGACATGCGGAATCAGGGCCTAAATATGTTTATAAAATATGATTTTCTAAGGGTTTTCCAGATTGGTTTGTATTGTCCCTTTGAGATGGGATTGTGGGTCGTCAGTGGTGGTCCCTTGGGACACCTAATTACCGCTTTATTGAGGTTTTGGAAGAATTTTCAAAGATATAAAATAGTTTTAAATATGACTTCAAAAGAGAAGAATTGGCAAATTTGGAAAATGGTTTTCCTAGTTTTCTGTGTGTGAGTCGAGACAGTATGGGATCGTGTCGTTAGGACTCGGGAATGTGACGACATTCTCGGGTGGTCGGGAGCAACTCCTTGGTCGAGGTCAGGGGCCAAGATACCTGAGGCTGAGGGACGTCGGGTCCTGGTGGTATTAGACTCCTTGACTGTTGTCTCAATACTAGGGTTGTGGTTTGCGGGTTGAGGTGTCTTATGGCATGACAGGGAGGTATGATACTCCTGTTGTTGCTGTGAGCACAGAGGTTCGGGTGTCATCAGGTGTGGAGGTATGACACTCCCTCCTAAGCAACGTGTGTGGAGGACGTCGCAAGGAGGCATACCCTGTGGTAGCTGGTAGTGTTCTGAGAGAAAGGACAGCCTTCCCAAGAAAGGATTGACTTTGTAAGGGTTTTTTAGGTTGGAGAATTGCGGGACGACTGTACAGGGTAACACGTCGTGGCAGTGCAGACACTGTTGGTTGCTTTTTTGTAGATTGCTTGTGGCCAGAATTTGATCGGCCGGCGTCGGACTTCTCGACTCACTGTGTGTGGTTTTGGCCATTGAGGATCTTTGCTTTTGGTTTTGGGCTGGTAGAGCTCCGGTTGTGGTTTTGGCTGGGCCTGGGATGAAAGGTTTTGAGAAAAATGATTTGTGAAATTAATTTAAAAGAAATTTTATTATGGTTTTGTTTTTTGTTGTTTTTCGTAGGGTGCGTACTGGGTAACTTTTGTCACTCATGAGTTTTCCTCGTGTTTTTGGATTGCAGGTGCACGCATGCAAAAGGATTAGTATAATGCATATAGTTTGGAGTCTCGTAGCCGCACACACAGGTTCCTGGTTGTTTGACATTCTTGTTTTACTTTTAATTTTCCTGTAATTTAATTTATTTAAATTGTTACGAGAAATTCAAGACGTTACATAGTATGACCAATTTAGAAATGGGAAGAACGTAATAGACATATAATTTAGAAAAAAAATGCAAGCTACTACATATCAAATACATGGTTTTATTATACATCAATTAGCAACTACTTAGACAATTTAGCAACTACTTATGGAAGACATGATTCTATTATACATTAGTTAGCAACTACTTGTTGACGACAAACAATGACAAACAATTTAGAAATCAATCAATTAGCAACTACTTATCAAAGAAAATAATGTCCATTGTTTTTTGTAGCCTTTTGAATACACAGAAAGAAATGGGGAAAGTGATCCCATCAACACGAGAAACAATCAATAGTAGTGAGCCAATCAACAAAGGAAAGTAAACAAATGATTTAGTATCAAACAAAAGAGAAAGAAGAAGTAAACTAATGGAAAAAAAAAATCAATCTCAACACATGAATCAAATGCATATATATTAATATAAAAAAAATCACTTCCATAAATATCTACATCAAGAGCATAAGTGTTACCATATATTTCTAACAAAGAGATATATTTCTAAAAGGAATATGTTTAAGCACAAAGATTATAGGAAAATATTAACAAACATATCTAAAATTTAAAAACTAGTATTGCCCTAAAACCAAACTCAAGCATGAAATCTTATAGTAAGAAATATATTTCAATGTGATTGTTTCAATTCACAAAACCAAGCACAACGATGAAGTTAGTGGAACAACATAGATCAAAAACAGCACTTTGAGCCAGATATTTCATTGGTGTTTTCTGACTTTCTTGGTATTAGACGCATAGTGATGTGTCTTATGTTGGACACACATAGACACGCATTTAACACCTATAGTTTGTGAGGGTCAACCGCATATTGTTAGCACGGGTTGCTAGCACAAGTTGCTAGCGAGTATTAGTGGTACAGAAAATTCAGTATTTAGGACCCAAGACTGAAGTTGTATTTTGTGGATTAGGTGTCACAACTAAGTTTTGGACATCGTATTTTAGTGCTCTAAGGTTGTGATGTTGTGTGGACCTTCGTGGAGATTCTGAGGATTGTTTCAAGGGTGTGGAGGTTTGTTGGTGTGTCCTGGTGGCTACTCTCATATAATATGAGTCACTTAAGCTGTAAGTGAATGAGTGGTCGTGGTTCTAAGCTTGTGGCCTTCCATGCACGTGACAATGATTTGGGGACTGATTGATGTGTAGTCTCGAAGTTGGTGCGTAGGGTTGTTGAGTGTTGGACCTATGGTTGTACCCAAATCTTGTAGTCCTCAGACACGTGCATGAGTTCTTCCTTAGTTTGCGGCTTAACTCTTCTTTTACTCCTCTTTCTTCCTCTTATTCTTCTCCTTCTTATTCCTCTTCTTCTTCCATTTCTCCTTTTCTAGTTAACAAGAGAGAAAGAGAGAAAGAGAGAGAGGGAGTGGGATGGGGGAAGAGGGGAGGTGGGTGCCGTTGTCGCCACAGCCTGGTGGAGAAGACGAGGAAATCCTCAACTTGGTGAGGAGAAGGAGGCCATGGGTAGGTTGCATTGTTGTCGTCATGCGTTGTCAATGGAGGAACAGATCCCATATTACTCCTTTTTTAATGCATGAATTGAAGATAAGAACATGCCTAAGATGATTTGTGATGTGTGGATGCTTGAATGATTTGTGGAGGATTTTTGGGAAGATTCTACAGTATTTTGAGCTTGTAGGTGAATAGTGTTCTTGAAGTTTTGATTAGTGTTTTCTTGATATCTACTCATCGGATCTTGATGGTTTTTATACTAAATGGAAGATTATCTCAAGATCTTCAATTTTGTATATTGTTTGTGATTTTTAGATGCATGTAGTGAGATTAGTTGTGATTTGAATTCTCTGATGAACAGTAATAGTGAATAGGAACAATGAGTTCTGGATTGTATTACCTCAAGATTTACACTTCGGATTCTTGTAATTTTGTCTCGATAGGTTGATTGTCTCAATATCTTCGTTTTAGTATCTGATTTGTACTTTTTGGATGAGAGATGAAATTTTGGTCACGATTAATTATGTATGGTTTATACTATTCATTTAGTCGGTCGTCTAGAGGAGGAAGAAGAATAGTAACATTTGGGAAATTTGCATTTTAACTCCTCAAGTCTATGGAAATTTTATTTTAGTCCCTAACTTTGTATTTAAATTGCATTTCAGTCCTTCATTTCTATGTTTAAGTTGCATTTTAGCCTATCAAGTTTGTAAAAATTACTTTTCAGTGCTTGATTTTTGTGTGAATCGTTTCCAACCTTTCACTTGCATATTAAATTGCATTTTAGTCTCTCGTGTTTGTAGAAATTGCATTTGAGTCCATAATGACTTGTTTTTGGTATTTTTTTTAGTATGTTTAATGTCATATCAATCTTGTAGGTAATTATAGTATAATAATGATTAGGAAAATGATTAAAATGATTTTAGGAAAGCCTAAAATGAATTAGCAAGATCCCACTTATGCTATGGCTAGAATAAAATACTATATAAGTTAGAATTACCAAGTTTTTCCCTTAATGGTTTAGAATGGATATTAGAGTTAACGCTTAATCTTAGGATTAGACATTGGTGTTGTTTTGGCATGGTGCACTGAATTGAGTATTTAATGACATTGTTTAGGTGTTTAACATTAAGCTGGCTATGGCTTCTATAAGACATAGGTCAATAGGCGTCTTACATTTTGGCGCTAGAACTTAGAGTTCCGACTGTGGTTGGTGTAGAAGTTTGGTCTTATAAGTCACGTAAAACTTCAAGAGCATTGCTTTGGCTTTTGTGTGGGTTCTTTTAGGTAAACCTTATGCCCAGAAGGTGCCTTTGTTTTCATGTTTGGTGTGTTTTATGTGTTTGTCTTGAATTGTCATTGTGGATTGAACGTGATGCATTAGAACTCAGACACTCCTAAGATGAAGTTTTCTAAGTTAGACAGAGGAGTTGTCTAGGTCATGTTTTGAGTAGTATTTTGAAGTCTTGTGATTTCAATTGGTTTTCAAACGATTTTGGACAAATGTGATGTTTTGAAAAGTGATTTTTTAAAGGATTTGGACAAGTGGTGTAGAGTTTGTGGTTTTCGTAGTGGCTTTTTCCATGTCGTGTTTGGCACGATGTTCTATGTTGTTTTTAAGTTGATTTTGAAATAGATTTTGAAATAATTTTTCAAAAGAATTTTGGAAAGGAAAATGCATAAGTTTGCAAAGGTTTTGAAATGCATTTTCCACTAGGTTTTTGTTTGTAGAGACTAAGAGGTCGTAGGCTTGTGCTGTAGATGCAGAGGGTATGATACCTTGGAGAAGTTGAGCACAAGTTCGAGGTTGAGGTCTGAAGACCAAGATGTCGAAGAATCATAGTAGTGGGATCAAGGAGTATGAGACCTCTATGTACCTAGGTTTGATGTCTAAGGCTGAGGTTCCAAAGCTAATAGGCTTGAGGGTCATGTTGTCAAGATCAGGGAGCATGCGACTCCTGGATTGTTGAGCATGATTGACTAGGCTAAGGCTCGAGAGTTGAGCTACCGTCCGTACCTGGTGGTATCGTGGTAGCAGACTTAGGAGGTATGAAACCTCTATGTAGCTGGACGTGATATTCTGGTTGCTATTGGTGTTGAGACTTGTGTGTGCCAACTGAGCCAAGGGGTGAGGGCCTCTAATTGTTCGGGCCACTGAGATTGAGACTAAGATGCCAAGAGAGGGCGTATCTTGTGATGTGGTCTTGAGAGAGGATAGCTTTCTCAAGGGGGTTAACCCGATGAGGGTCCTGAAAACAGGCGAGACGTTAGGACAAGCATGCTCCTCACAAGGTGATTTGTTCATGGTAGTGTAGACGCCATTGGTCGAGCTTCGATAGGCTACTTGTAAACCAGTGTCGGTTACTTAGCTTCGGGCAACACGACATAGTGTTTAGGGTCTTGCTGAGGAGGTAGAGATGTTGGGATGGGCTGGCTGTGGCTGACAGTGGCAGTGCAGTAGGGATTGGGATTAGAGTCTCTGGCGACTAGTTGTGGCCAGTGCTTGTTTGTTTTTGCGCCCGTGTGACGTTGTGATTTTTCTAAGCTTTGACTCTATGGTTTTAGTTTTGTGTGTTTTTGAGTTTGACTTCGCAAGAGTAGTCATTTCAAGCATGTATAAGGATTTTGAAAAGCATGCATATGATTTTTAGAAAGAAAGAAAAGAATGGTTTTAAAAGGCAGGGTTTTAAAGAATTAGTTGCTTGTTGGACAATAGTAAATTGCCCTGTTATGGCGTTGCGGTATTTAGATGAAATGTTGAAATTCTATTGCTTATGGCATGGTTACACCTGGCTTCTTGACATTGATTACTGAGTTGTCTGTGTGTGTTTAGGTGAGGTGTGTGCTAAATGACATTGTAGTGGTCACTCATGTGTGTTTTATTTTTGGTATTTCGCAAGAACAAGCATAAGAGCTGTTTTCTTACTAGTACACATAGGACGGAGTCACGTTACCACACATCAAGGATTCTAAGTGAGTGTGTTGTTTAATTTTATTTTAGTTAATAGTGTTTTTATTTCTTCTGTTTATAATTGGATTTAGTTTTTGAATTAGTATAATTAATAGAAAGACAAAAATAATTGTAGTTAGGTAAGTGGTAACGACTAAGGAAGGTTGTTATAGTTAGGCACGATAAGTTAAATAATATGGCGTAAGCATTTTAGTGTTCTACTATTATCTTGATTCCACTCATAAGAGCATGAATTTTAATTCTTCATAGGATCATTATAGAAATAAGTGTCTTGTATGTCAAAAACGAATCAATAAGAATGGAAAGAAGATGGCAAAAAAAGATCGATTCATACAAAACAATATTCATAAATAAATCTCTATAGTTGTAAAAGGCTTGAATTGCTTGAAACCCCTTCACTCAAGATTAACAAATGACAAAAAAAAGGACAAAAATGAACTTGCATTAACCAAAAATGCAAGCGAAAGATCCACTATTAATCAATCCTTACATCTTTTGCAGAGGAAATAAGTCAATAAAAAATAAGCCTAACATTTGAACCCTAGAGGATTAACATTTGAACCTTTACGGAGGAAACAACCCTACAAGGATTAGCATTTATGTAGATAAAACCCCCAACTCAAAGGGTCATGCCCTTATAGTATATGTGTAATATATGGATGACATATGCTTCCACCTATTATGGTTTCAGAAGATAGGGGGAAATAGCAATTGAGGCAATATAGTTGTTGATTTTAGTGGCTAGTGATTTTTGTTCGTTTCTGTTTTCAGCATACCATGGAGTGTGGGAACTAGATCTTGGAGAGAAAGGAGAGGAGAGAGGGAACCATAGACGAAATGAGATTAACCCTAAAATCACATGCATCCAAAAATCATAAACAAAAACAATAGACACAAATGAAGGTAGATCAGAGAAAAAGGCGTGAAAAGAGGAAACCAAAGAGGATGGAGAATCAAATAACAAAGTGACCAAATAGATAGGGGAATCAATCCAAAAAAACTCATGCAAAGAGAACCAAATCAGTTAGAGAAAGGAGAGGAAAGAGGAAACCATACTAGTTACCATGGAGTTGATCTAGATGATAATGGTGGTGTGGTTAAATTTAGACGACGACAACAAAAAGCTCGAGAGGCACAGTACATCGGAGAGCAATAACGAGGGTAGAGAAATAAATAGGATTTATTATTTTAAACACTCCGATTTTAAAGTCACTTGGCAGCAGGCTCCTCCGGTTGATGCTCTGGTCGCGACCACCAAAATCCTAGCCCACATAGGTCCCAATCAGGTCCACACTAGCCCACTTGACCCATTTAAACCAGAAATCCAACCAATCAACCTAAGCCCACTTAATTCAGTCAAAACCCACTTAAAAATCCAATAAAATCCTATTTAACAAATAAAATCCATAAACCACAAAATCCAATTAAAATCCACCCAAAATCCCATAAAACCCTAATAAAAACCCTAATTAAATAAAATCTGATTAAATCCACTTAAAAATCCAACAAAAACCCTGATCCACTTAAAACCCACTTAATTCAACTTAAAATTTAATAAAACCCTAATTAATCAAATTCAAAACATTAATTAATCCAAAAAAACCAAATAAACACGAAAATCCCAGTTAATAAATAAATAAACCCTAATTAATCCAAAAGTCCATATATAAATCCTAATTAACTCAAAATCCCTAAATAAACCTTAATTAAAACTCAAAACCCTAATTTCAAATTAATTAAATAAAACCTTAAATCCCAAAATTAATCACGTTTAACTCGCAAAATTCCATTTAAAACTTAAAATAATAAAATCCAAAAGCTCTAATTAAAATCACTCAATTAAACTTAAAATAATAAAATCCAAAAGTCCTAATTAAAATCACTTAATTAAACTTAAAATAATAAAATCCAAAAGCTCTAATTAAAATCACTTAATTAAACTTAAAATAATAAAATCCAAAGGCCCTAATTAAAATCACTT
>JAMKQA010018198.1:0-10353 GCA_024699735.1 Posidonia australis
TGCCTAACACCTTCCTCGTGCGTAATAGGAATCCTTACCCATCCTCTGGTTAGCAGACATCCAGCCTTCTCATTTGCATCTCATGCATTCATCCTTTTGTGGTTTTCCTCGTCTTTCCCTTAAAGGACTAGGTGGCGACTCCACTTTTCCTCTTTTTTCTTTTATCCTTGCGCCTTCGCCGTCATCGGCATGGCTGTGATCTCCTTCTCTCCACCCCCTTCCCTCCGGGTCGGGCGGTCGGTCACGGACGGACGCGGATCACAGTTATAAAGATTAATAATCTTTAGAAACTTAAATATTACATATTATTGCATGTTTGATAAGGAATTTAAGATATTAGTGATTAAATTTTTGCATGTTTTAAGAATCATATATATATCCTGTTAAGAACTTAAATATTAAATTAAATTAAATATTTGATTAATTAAATTCTTGATCAATCAGTAATTAAAAAGCACAAAATCTATTTTAAACTTAACAGGCGCATATACCAAGCGCACCTGCGTGGCGCACCACACAAGCGCACCTGTTTTGGTGCATTGACTTGCTCCTTTGCATTTTACTTCTAGAACTCATAAATCTTGTTAAGTTTTGAATACTATTTTAGTTCTGGAATTATTGTTTATTATTTTCTTGAGAAATTGCATAAATTTTAAATCGAAAAATCTACATTTGTTGTAGATTTAGTGGCTAGCAAATTGTTTACAATCGAATTGGCTAGGATAGAGAAATTGAATGGGGCTAACTATGAGATGTGGTACCGAAAAATTAGACATGCATTAGAATATGACAATATTGAACATGCTATTGATGTTAATCCTCCGGAATTGCCAAATGACGCTTCTGAAGCAGAAATTAAAAAACATGAAAAATTAAAGATTGATGACAAAAAGGCTAAAAGCCTTATGTTCATGTTTATGGAGGATAGTTTATTAAAATGTTTTGAAACATACACTACGTCTTACACATTGTGGAATGCTTTGAAGGAGAAATATGATAAAACAACTGAAATGACAACTCAACTCCTCCTTCAAAGGTATAATTCTTGCAAAATGCTCGAGGAACAAAATGTAGTGGAACACATAAATGACATGATAGTTATGGATAAGGACTTGGCTATTGCAGGAACCCCTATTCCTGAAAAACTGCAAATAGCTACAACTTTAAATAGTCTCCCACATAACTATGACATAGTAACCACATCTTTTACGTCAACCCCAATTCAACTTTTTGAACTGCCTACTAGGTTAGTCATAGAACAGGAAATAATGGCTAGTAGGAAGAAATATGAAACCAATCTAGATGAAGCAAATGCTATACAATGGAAGTCAAAGAATAATAAGAGAAAGAACGGATACAACAAGAACTTCAAGCCAAATCAAAGAAAAAGACTATAAGGTTCTTGCCATGTATGTGGCCAATTTGGTCACTACAGAGCAAATTGCCCAAATAGGGATGGAAACAAAGGCAACACCTTGGAACAGAAGAATAAGAGAGTCTTCATTTGTGTCACTGAATGTAATAATGTTGTAACTACCAATACAAATGAGTTGTGGATAGATTCTGGTGCTACAAGGCACATTGCCAAAACCAAACAAGAATTGGAGTCATTCAAAGAATTCAGTCCTAGGGAACAACGTATCTATATGGGTAACAATACCTATTTAGATGTGGAAGGAGTTGGCACCTACCGCTTGGATTTGGGGGACAACATTATGGTACTTAAAGACGTCCTTTATGCACAGGCATGAGGCGGAATCTTATTTCAGTTGGCATGCTGGTAAAGAAAGGCATGGAAGTCAGGTTTTATAATAAACGTGTATTCATAGGAAAAGACAAAAATGTCTTTGCTATGGGAAAATTTGTACCTGAACAAGATCTGTTCAAACTTGTATCTGGAAATGAAATAAATAATATTGATGTGGCTTCTGGTTATCTCTTGTGTTTCTTGTCGGAATGTGAATTATGACACTTAAGATTGGTTCATGTTAATGTGCATAAAATGAAACAAATGGTAAAAATGAATTTGTTGCCTCATCTTAATGACATGGAATTAGATAAGTGTCAACATTTCTTAGTTGGAAAAATGACTAAGAAACCATTTGAAATAAGACATAGATCAGATGAATTATAGGGCTTAATTCATTCTGATGTTTGTGGTCCACTTAGTGTTAAAACATATGATCACAAGGAATACTTTGTGACTTTTATAGATGACTTCTTTAGATACACTTATGTTTATCTAATAAGCCATAAAAGTGAAGTCTTGACTTGTTTTAAGAAATACAAGTCGGAAGTTGAAAAAAACTAGGAAGAAGTATTAAGGTGTTAAGGTCAGATAGAGGTGGGGAATATAATTCTAAGGAATTTTAACTGTTTTGTGAAATGCATGGAATTAAGAGGCATACAACAATGTCTTATACTCCACAACAAAATGGCGTGGTAGAAAGGAAAAACAGAACTCTTATGAATTCTGTTAGATGCATGCTATCACATTCAGGACTCTCCAAGAGATTTTGGGGAAAGACTTTGCTTACAGCAAATCATGTGTTAAATAGAATACCTACAAAATCTATACCTAGTACACCTTATGAGTTGTGGACTGGATTTAAGCCTAATTTACATTATTTGAGGAAATGGGGTTCTGTAACTCATGTATTTATTCTTGGTCAATTAAAGGATAAGTTAAATTCTAGAACCTTGAAGTGTACATTTATAGGTTATTGTGAAAATTCTTTTGGTTATAGATTTTTCTATAAAAAAAAGGAAATCATTGAATATAGGGATGCAACTTTTCTTGAAAATTTAAAAGAAAAGGAAGAAAATGAAAATGTAATAGAACCACTGCTTGTAGTGGGAGATAACTATTTCAATGAAATCCCGAAACATGATCCTATGATTGAGGGGGAACAAAATATGGAAAACATGAATGAACCTATGGAAAATATAGGAGAAAACCAAAATGAGCCTGTAAATGGAAATGAAGGAATAATAGATCAAAATGAACAAACTCAAGATGGAATTGAACCGGTAGAGCCTATTGGCAACAAAAGAATAAAGATTCAACCTACTTGAATGAATGACTATCACTTGTATTCTTGTGAGTCTTCATGCTTAATAACAGATATAGAGGAAAATCATATGAAACCCATGAAATACATAGATGCTATTGAATTAAAGGAAAAAGATTTATGGCTTGAGACCATGATTGATGAAATTGATTCAATGGAAAAGAGTAATATTTGGGAATCATGTGATTTACCTAATGACAGAAAGACCATACGATGCAAGTGGATATTTCAGAAAAAGTTAAAGGTTGATGGGTCTATTGATAAATATAAGGTCCAATTAGTTGCTAAAGGTTATACACAAAAATCAGGAATTGATTATCAAGAAACATACTCTCCGGTAGCTAAGTTCGCATATATAAGGATTATATTGGCTATCGTTGCACATTTGGACTTGGAATTACATCAAATGGATGTAAAGACTGCATTTCTAAATGGTGATTTGCAGGAAGAAATTTACATGTCACAGCCTGAGGGATATCAGGTAAAAAAACATGAAGACAAAGTGTGCAAATTAAATAAGTCAATATATGGTTTGAAACAAGCTTCTAGATAATGGTATCGTAAATTTCATGATGTAATTGTCAAAATGGGATTTGTTTCAAACAGGTTAGACTATTGTGTATATGTTAGAAAAAGTGGGAGCAAGTTTATTATATTATCCTTGTATGTGGATGATATTTTGCTTGCTAGAAATGATACTAACATGTTGAACAACACAAAGGAGGAACTTAGCAAAAGGTTTGAGATGAAGGACATGGGAGAAGCATCTTATGTTCTTGGAATACAGATCTTTAGAGATCGGAGATCTGGAATACTAAGTATAAATCAGGAAAGATACCTACGTACAATGCTGAAAAGGTTTGGAATGAATAATTACTCCTCAGCCCCTACACCATATGATTTTGGGAAAAGATTAAGTAAGGACCAATGTCCTGGAAAGGGGAAAGAACCCTTAAGAGCACCTTATGTCCAAGTGGTTGGAAGTTTAATGTACGCTATGTTGTGTACACGACCAGACTTGGCATATGCTGTAAGTGTTGTCAGCAGGTATCAAAGTAATCCCGAAATAAAACATTGGAAAGCTGTAAAAAGAATAATGAAATATGTGAAAGGAACTCTGCATCATAAGTTGACTAATCAAGCGGATGAGCTTGAATTGTTTGATTATACAGAAGCTGATTTGGGTGGTGACAAAGATGATGGAAAGTCCATTTCGGGACATGTATTCATCTTTGGAGGTGCAGCTGTATTGTTAGGAAATAAGGATTAATTCAACAAGAAAATAGAGTGAAGAACATGAAGAAGAGCTGACACATAAATTTACGTGGTTCACCCAAAAGGGCTACGTCCACGGGTAGGGCAGATGGGTTTCACTATTCTTTAGAAATAAGATACAGCTCAGACCAAGAGTATAACTCTTGTACAGATTGCAGAAATTTCAATATGAAATTTCTACCAGTAGCAACGACAAAATAGCAGCAACTTCTTAGAGTCAACGCGACAGAAAAAAAAAATGTTGACAATAACTAGAACCAGGTGGAATCTCCCAGATGAGGAAGCCTAAGGAAGAAGGATATCCAGTGTGAACAGCTCCGACCCTGCCTCCTCCTTTTATAGGCAGTAGAGGGAGGCCAGAATAATTACTGGAATTTATTTCCAATAAATGGCAGAGCTCCAACGGAAGGGCATACGGACAGATGCGCGAACAGATGCGCGGATGAACGGACGCGCGAACAGACGCGCATGGACGGGCAGACGAACGGACGCGACGGAGAAACTCCGACCGTTCGCGTGCGAGCTTCCCGCATCCTTCCAACTTCCGCGATTTGGATGAGCGGGAAAACTCCCGCGTCCGTGAACAGTGCCTCCAAAAGTTTTTTTTTTCTTCAGAACATAAAACATATATATATATATATATTCAAGTCGTTTCTACATGTATATTGGGGAAGTAAAAAGTAAGGATGTGTAGCCAAATACACACAGGAAGTTGAATATGTTGCCTGTAGTGCAGCTGCATCACATGCTGTTTGGATCAGGAGATTTATAAATGATTTAAATCTCAACTTAATAAATGGTCCAATAGAAATGTATTGTGATAACCAAGCGGCAATAAGTCTTGTACATTGAAGTGCAAATACAAAAAGAGGACAACACATTAATATACATTATCACTATATTCGTGATATTATGAAAAATAGGAAAATAAAACTTAGTTACATACCCACATCAGATATGATTACTGATCCTATGACAAAAGGAATTACAGTAGAAAAGTTCATTAAGTTTGTGAACTTAACGGGATTAATATATATTTCTATAAATAATGGAAATAAAAGATATTGAATTAATACACTTTTGAAACTTGTGCGGTGAGTGACAGGAATGACGGTGAGTGACAGGAAATCAGGAATTGTGTGGGTGATGTGCTGTTGGAATTTGGAACTTTTGTTTGAGTCTAGTATTTGGCTTTTTTCCGTTAACGAGCCATTACAGTTGGAGCTCAGCTTTTGCAGTTGGCGTGGCTCTTGTGTTGAGTTGATGACGTGGAACATGCCACTTTCGGTAAGGCACCCGCAACGAGCAAAAGTAATTTTTTTCCCCTTATGTTTCTGGTTAATTATCATGGACAAGAATTTTAACTAAATTATACAATTTTTGGTTTATTTTTAAATCTTTTCACCAAAATGAAAGAATCAATCACCATTAAATTGTTACGCTACGATTGTAATATACGTAGAAAAAATCACATCAATTATCCATGAACAATCTCGTTAGATTATTATTTTTGTATCGATAGGACCCACAAACATTTTTTAATTTACGGAGCCACTCAAGTAAATAAGTATTTTTCAAAGACATCCAAGCAAGAAATCATGTTTAAAAATGGAGATCTTGTATCTACAGCGCCGAGTTTTGCCCTAGATATCTACAGCGCCGAAGATGGGAGGAGAAGACGACGATGCTCTCACCATCGGTTTCCTCAGCATCCTTCTGGAACCAGACGAGGAAGAAAAACAGCGGGAGTCGAAACAAAACCCACCCGAACCCGAAGAACAAACGCCGGAAGACCAACGCCACCACCTGCGCTCCATCGGCGCCGCCATCCTCATCCGCCAGCTCCGCTCCCGCGGCCTCTCCTTCCAGCTCTGGCCCGCCGCCTCCACCCTCGTCTCCCTCCTCGACCACAGCCCCTCCATCCTCCTCCCACCATGCCCCTCCTCACATCTCCGCATCCTCGAGCTCGGATCCGGCACCGGCGTCGTCGGCATCGCCGCAGCCGCCGTCCTCGGCGCCCACGTCACCATCACCGACCTTCCGCACGTCCTCCCCAACCTCCAGTACAATGCCGACGCCAACGCTGCCCTCGCCGCCGCCGGGGGCGGGGCTGTGACGGTCCGTCGGCTTAGATGGGGGTGCAAGGAGGACTCCGAGGCCATTGTCGGTGGTGGAAATGGGAATGGCGACGTCCTCTTCGATCTCGTGTTAGCTTCGGATGTCGTGTACCATGCGCACTTGATCGATCCTTTGATGCAGACACTACGGTTCTTTGTGAAGGGGAAGGTGATGTTCGTGATGGCGCACTTGAGGAGGTGGAAGAAGAGGGATTCTGTGTTCTTCAGGAAGGCTAAGAAGGACTTTGATGTGGAGGTTCTTCATAAAGATCCTCCCCTGCCTGGTTCCCGGATCGGGGTCGTCGTTTACCGTTTCGTCGAAAAAGCACGGTAGCGGTGCCGGTGTAGTCTTCGTTTGAATTCTGTAGTGGCAATGAGTGGAATTGTGAAGCGCTAGTGTTTTGATGAACCAAAATAGTCAAGTTTTCAACTTTCAAAACAGTTTCAAGATAAAAAAATATGGTACACATTCCATTTTAAACTCTAGTTTCAGGAATGCGCACATTGTTGAAGTGATGATGTAGAAAGAAATTGGTTTCATGGGCATCCACGATGACAGTGGATTTATTCTTGGAAGTGTTAAGTATTTAGCGGTAGAGGCTCTCGGATCTGAGGTTCTCGGCAATCTCGGTCTCCCACCGGTCACCATTCTCTAGCAGTTTCTCCTTGTCATACAGCAGCTCCTGTGGAAGAATGTCATGGGAAAAGGAAATTAATCTAACTGCAGTTTTATCGATAATCACGATGAAATAAGAGACTGCTCGAGACAGTGGCTTCAGTATATAGTTCACCTCATGAGTTTCAGTTGCAAATTCAAAGTTCGGTCCTTCCACAATGGCGTCAACAGGGCATGCCTCTTGGCAAAACCCGCAGTAGATGCATTTTGTCATGTCGATATCGTACCTGCATTTTGTCGTGTGTCGATATCGTATGATGCAGTAGTAAATGTCTGATTCAGTCCAGAAAATGTAATTTACCTAGTGGTTCTACGGCTACCATCTTCCCTTTCCTCTGCTTCAATAGTGATTGCTTGCGCTGGGCAGACCTAAGCCAAAAACGCAGAAATCAACAGTAACTTTTGCTCGAAGGGGGGAGAAAACAAAAACTAGAAACAGTAACCGGAAACGCCAGCGTCTATTTCAACTTTATCCTGTCCAAAATACTAGGGAATAATTTACCATGGCGATCACACTTGCTAAACAAATAATAACCAAGTGCTATAAGAAGTGCACCTAGGGTTTAAAAGATTTAAAAACTTAAGGAACCAATCAGTTACGATCTACAGAGAGTGCAAGTAAATAAGGGATCTCATATGCTTTTAGGTTCACTCTAATAAGCTCTTCAATCTTAGAGGTCCAAACGAATGCCTAAACGGTATACAGAGAACAGTTAAACAAATTTCCTAAATACTTACAGCTTCGCATAGCTTGCACGCAATGCATCGCTCCTCTCCAGTAGGGTAGCGTCGGAGAGCATGTTCTCCACGGAACCGGGGGCTCAGAGGTCCTTTTTCAAATGGATAATTAATCTGGAATGTGAGTGACACAATCAGGAAATATTCACTAAAATGGATATATTAAATAAAATCAACATGAAGAAAAGGAAAATTAATTAAGAAGAAATTGCATGGAGAACTTACAGTCACTTTCGTATCAAAGAAGTACTTTAGTGTCAGCATCATACCGCGTACCATCTCAGTCAAGAATAATGTATTTATGCTTCGCTCAAAAACTACAAACAATTATCTATAATCAGAAACTATAATCATTCAAGTAAAAATTAAGATGATAAATCACGTATTAACTTCATTCATTAATAGAAGAATCAAGAATGCCAGATAAAACATTATGATCTTATTAGAGTACCTGCACTCCAATCCTTGGACAACTCTTTAGCAAGTTGCTCCCCTTCCTCATCATCTGACAATTACAAAATGAAACTCAGCAGATTGTCGGATTGATCCAAAAGTTTGTTTGTATACAGAAAACAAGGAACAGTATGAAGACCACCAATAAGTGGGTTTCTAATTACGAAGATTGACTAATTTTTTTAACTAAAAAAATTAGTGATCGTCTATATTGTCTTACCACTAACATGTGAACAAACACGTTGCAGTTCAGCTAGCATTACGTGTAAAAAAAATATAAGCAACAAAATCCAATTGCAGACATGACAAAATTTAGGGGTTTCAATTGTTGGCACACCATGATGACACAACCCTAAGTCAACATGTTTGGATGTGAGTTGATTGTGTTTTGCATACTATTTGTGCCAACACAAATACATGCATACAAAGTAGAAACATGACTACCAAGATAAAGACACGATTAAATAGTTACATAAACATGACTAACATAGTAACAAGACTAGGAGTACATATTGGTGTCTGTGTTTATGTAATGAAGTCATGTCTAAGCTCTTTTACAGACTAATTAGGTATTAGTTCATGACACAACACAATTGCCACCCTTTTTACAAACAAGCAATAGGAAGCAAGCTATCAATCTCAATTCACATACTGGAGAGCGAGGAGGACCTGCATCATATGCTATGGGGATTTGCTTCTGAATAGCATTGGCGGATCAGATTGGTGGGATATCTGCCACTAACAGGCTCCCATTGGGTGGGCACAAGAGAGGAGTTTTGGGAGGATTGGCATGGCGGTGAACTAGATGGATGATGCCAAGGTTGTTGTTGGTCGATCATCCCTATTGCTATTTGGTAGTGGCACTGGGTTGGGAGGGAAGATCGTATCTTTAGGGATTCAGAAAGGTCTATTTTGGACATTCAAGATTGAATCAATTTTTCAGTGCTCAAATGGGCTCCATGTCGAGATTCACAGGAGTCTTTTTCCTCAATTTCAAATTGGCTGGAGAGACTGCTGAGATTGGACTGATCTCAGCAATCTGATTTTAAGAGTCTTGTCCAAATAAAAATTCCCAAAATGAAAGATCATTAGTAGTTAACCTTGTTGTACAATTAATTTGAATTTTAGGCTATCAGCAGAGATCCCTTTTGGGAAAACTTATATCTAGAAAGTACGGATACTCAAAAACAAAGATGTTTCTATATGAGGAAAAAGTGAATTCATGCGACTAACCGAGTGCTACTTAACCTTCCTCTGGCCCCTTAATTAATGTTGCCAATCCTTTTTTACACTTTTTCTTAAGTCTGGAACTATGGATGCCCCCTGTTGCCTAGGATGATGGATTGATTTGAATACATCCTCACCCTATTTTTGTTCTGCAAAGTATCATGAAATTTGAATTGAGATGATGATTAAAAGTGTCCCGCTGATTTTGAATCGATATGGGTGTTTAAAATTCTGTTTCTTTCAAGAAAAGAAGTTATATTCCCATGTGGACCACATAGGGTTTTGTCCAAATCCTAACAAAGCCTTAAAACCTAAGGCCAACTCATATTCAAGTCAAATATTTATGTCACAACATCCAGAAAATCCAAGCAAATTTTTTGAAGGATAAGAAATTACATTATGTGTGAAAATTACAACGAATGTTAAATATAAACTCCAGGGGATATATAACTGACAGGCACATTAGAAAGGAAGGATAATATAAAGGAGTAACCAAGTTGGCAAAATTCATTTCATATTCTAACCCCTACGCCTCAAAGAATGTCACAGCGAATTAAAGCTAAATGCCCAAACAAGATGTTTGGAGCATGGAGTAAATTAAGCCCTAATCTGAAGGTGACTAAAGCATGATTACTACTTACTACTAGGATAAAGTAAGGGGCTAAATGGTAAACCTGGTCGCCAAGAGGATATGTATTGGTCATACAACAAACTTCAAACAGATAAGCACACTAGAAAGGAAATACAGCTCTGAAGAAGAAGAACTCATCACCATCCTAGGTTTCCCTCCAAAGCA
>JAMKQA010018200.1:0-11870 GCA_024699735.1 Posidonia australis
GAGGAGAAAGAAATTCGTGATACAAGTGTACAAACAAGGTAATCTTTGTAGCTTGTAATATTCTAAGTTATTGAATATAAGGGTTAAGTCTCAAGTGGGGAACTTGAGGAGTGGACTAAGCCGGGGTTGGCTGAACCACTATAAATCCTAGAGCATTGTGTGATTGAATGTTTTGTGCATAATCCTTAATATTATTCAGATTGCATAATAATTTCCAAAGAGTTAATTAAAACCGGAAAATCTCTATTTACCCCCCTCTAGAGAAGCATTAGTATCCTACAGGTGCCTCCTCCAATTGTGGCCAAGTCACCCCTGATCAAGGTGACAATAGAAAAGAGATTTGCAAATTTCATATTCAAGTTTGGTTTGAGGCTAGAATTGAGCTTGGTTTTGGTTTCTGAATTTTAGCCAAATTCTAGCCAAGATAAGAATAATGTTTTAGGACTAGTTCCATCCAAGTTCTATGTTTTTGCAAGATTTGAGATTTAGGCTGGAACCTAGTCTCTAAACAATTTTCTAGAGATATGTAGAATAGAGCATAGTTTTCAGAAAAGAATGTAAGTTTTGAAAATGCATGATTTCCGAGATTTCCTTGAAAGAAGCTTTCTTAAAATTTTGCTAGAATTTGATTATGACCTAGATTTGAGTTTATAGAAAAGTTTTCAAAGCAGATAATAGAATTTGAATTGAAAACAAAGAATTGGAGTCTTAGACAATTTTTTGTTCTACGTTTGTTTTATTTGGGGCACGTACTGGGTGACTAAGATGTCACTCATGCATTTCATTGGTTGATTGTTTTCAGGTGTTATATTCGAGTGCAGTCAATTCCCAGTGTTCAAGACTTGGGAGCCACTAGCTACACACAGGTTTGGGTAGTAGTTAGTATAAAATTTATTGTAAATACTGCTCTTGTTAATTTAGATGACTCAAACTTAGATTTACTTTATTGTGGCGCCCTGTGACTACGGGACATTACATAAGTGGTATCATGGCCTAGGTTGCACTAAGTGCATTGCCTTAGTAGTGTCCGGATTACGGCTCCAAGAGGCTACACGAGAAGATGAATTGCACCTGACTATTGTGTGTGTTTGTTTGTGATCACAATCATGGCACCAAGAGGACTAGGCCGTGGGTGAGGTAGGTCGTCTGCGTCAGGGTTCGACATAGAGCAGGTGGGAGAAACTTGGAGGGATATGAGGCAGGAGCTTAGCAAAATGATGCAAGGGCTCGTTTAGTCCCTCGACGGTGGCCATAAAGATGAGGCCAAGGGTGATCCATGGATCACGCAATTCCATCGACTAAGCGTGCCTACCCTAGACGGCTGTGGGAAACTGGAAGACTATGAGGCCTAGCTCTTAGAGGTGGAGAAAATCCTTGAGGACATAGAATGCCCAGCAGAGAAGTAGATTCGGCTAGCCACATTCCAGCTTAAAGGTAAAGCCAACCAATGGTGGAGGGCTACTTGCCACACTAAGTTCCCAAACCAGGATTTGCTGATGATCACCTAGGAAGAATTTGGGGAGGTATTTTATGAGAGATTCTTCCCCAAGCATGAGTGGGACAAGTTAGACAGAGACTTCTGGAAGCTGAAGTAGGGAAATATGACAGTGGCAGAATATGAAGCCAAGTTCCACCATCTAGAATAGTTTTCTCTAGCCATAATCACAGAGAAGCAGCGAGCAAAGAGATTTGTGGAAGGACTTCACCCAGCACTAAGGTCGAGGGTTCTTGGATTCTGATGCCAAACACTAACTGACGCAATAGAGTTAGCAGCTCGTTATGAAGATGAGCACTGGTTGTTCCAAGAGGAGTACCCCAGGGATAAGGGGAAGAGATTCTCTCAGTGACCATCCACTTCAAGCACACCTAGTTCTGGGAGTACAAGGAGCTCAGGGAAGAAGAGGAAGGAGCGCTCTGAGATTGGAGAAGGGTGTGGTGTGTCAGGAGAAGTAGTGTTGGATCTAATCAGACTAGTTCCATCAGTGGTGCAGGAAGAGGACCTTGCCACGTATGCAAAAGAATGGGACACCTTGCAGCGCATTGCAAGTATCGCCAATAGGGGATTAGTGATGTGGTCTACTACAACTATGGAAAAAGCAGACACTTCCAGAAGAACTGTCCCGAGCCTCAAAAGACTGTGGCAAAGGTGCCCCATCAGCCAACCAAGGGGAGAGTCTTCTCCATTACTGCTCCAATTGTTGGTTCCTTAGGAGATGTAGTAGAAGGTAAAGAGTAGTAGAGTTTGTTATTAGTATGAGTATGTGTATGAGTGTTGTACTATGAACTCTCATGTACTTGGCACTATTATCTATAATAATTATGGTTATGTTGTGTGTGTGTGAATTAGGATCTTTTGTTATGCCTGATCGTATAGCCCTAGTCTTGTTCGACTCAGGAAGCTCCTTTTCATTTCTTTCTAAGCCATTCGTGGCTGAGATTGGAGATAGACCAACTAGGTAGCTTTCTAACTTGATGTGGTGACTCCATTGGGAGAACATAGCTTAGCATGGAAATATCTGAGATCAATCAATATCCAGTTGGGAGACAAGGATTTTCAGGCCATCCTTATTCTGATGGATATGTAAGAGTACGATGTCATTTTGGGGATGGACTAGCTAACGCAACATTCAACCATAATAGATTGTGCTAAGAAGAGAGTTACAGCAGAATGCCCAAGCCATGGGTGGTGTATGATACAAGGGGTGAGGCTAGGAGAACCTAAGAAGGTAATTTTAGCTATTATAGCCTACCACCATTTAGCTAAGGGATGTGTGGGATACCTGGCCTGCGTGATGGTGTCTGCCTCAGCAGTGTATGGGGTATAAGACATTCCAGTGGTGCAAGAGTACTTGGATGTGTTTCCAGAGGAATTACCAAGGATGCTGCCACACAGAGAAGTGGAGTTCGCGATAGATTTGATGCCAAGGTCAGGTCTGATTTCATGGGCCCCATATAGAATGGCACTTGTCGAGCTGAGGGAACTCCGTAGTCAGTTGCAAGAGCTGATGGACCGAGGATTCATCGATCCTAGCATGTCGCACTGGGGAGCACAAGTATTATTCGTCAAGAAGAAGGACTAGTCACTCCAGTTGTGCATCGACTATTGAATGCTGAACTAGATTACCATCAAGAAGAAGTACCCGCTACCTAAGATTGACGACTTATTTGATTAGCTGCAGGGAGCGTCGGTCTTCTCCAAGATTGATCTGAGATCTAGATACCATCAGCTAAGGATCCGAGAGACCGATATGCGCAAGACTGCCTTCAGGACCTAGTATGGTCACTATGAGTTTCTAGTTATGCCATTCGGACTAACAAATGCACCAACAACATTTAGGGACTTGATGAACAGGGTGTTCAGATCCTACTTGGACCAGTTCGTCGTAGTTTTCGTAAACGACGTGTTGGTTTATTCTTTCAATGTAGAGACCCACCAAATGCACTTGAGAACCATGCTAGAGACATAGAGGCAGCATTAGTTATTCGCCACATTCTCCAAGTGCAAGTTTTGGCTAGAGGAGGTGGCTTTTCTTGGGCATATTATCTCGGGAGAAGGCATCAAGGTGCACCCAGCAAAAGTGGAAGTTGTGAGCAGTTGGGCTAGACCAAAGACAGTAACAGAGATTAGAACTTTTCTCGGTCTAGCAGGCTATTACAGAAGATTTATCCAAGACTTCTTGAAGAATGCAGTATCGTTGAGCAAACTGACAAGAAAGGAAGTCCAATTCTTATGGAATCAGCAATGCGAGGAGAATTTTACCGAGTTAAGGAATCATCTGATCAGGGCCCTTGTGTTGACTTTACCATCAGGAAGTGGAGGTTTCACGGTGTACAGTGACGCCTGTGGGACCAGGTTGGGGTGTGTTTTGATGTAGCACAAAAAGGTAGTAGCTTATGTCTCCTGACAGTAAAAGGATCATGAAAAGAGCTACCCCACCCATGACCTAGAGATTGCAGCAGTGGAGTTCACCCTGAAGATCTAGAGACATTATTTATATGGCAAACAAGTTGAAGTCTTCACTAACCACAAGAGCCTGAAGTACAATTTCTCGCAGAAGGATTTAAACTTGAGACAGAGAAGATGGGTGGAGTACATGATGGATTATGATTTTAGCCTATCGTACCACCCGAGTAAAGCAAATGTAGTCGCAGATGAACTGTGCATGCGCACCCTTGTCATGGCCAGTTTGAAGATCAAGGAATGGCAGCTGATGCATGAGCTGGTCGAGTGCAAGCCACAGAGACGGTCTCAGGGAACAATGAGGACTCTGTTGGCGAACCTGTCTATTTGTCCAAAGATGGTAGAAGCCATCATTGTCGCCTAGCAATTAGACCCTTTTGTTAGGGACACTTGGCAGAAACTAGAGACGGGAACAACATCACATTTCTCAGTTGACGTGGACGATGGGATGAGGTACGATCTTTGACTGTACTTGCTCAAATAGAGAAGATAAAGAAGAGTTTGCTGAACAAGACTCACCGGTCCAGGTACACAATCCACCCAGGAAGCCCCAAGATGTATAAAGATTTAAAGAGAAATTTTTTGTGGCCTAGGATGAAGAGAGAAATAGCAGAATTTGTGGCAAAGTATGCAACTTGCCAGATGGTTAAGCTTGAGCATCAGAAGCCCGGGGGAACTCTATAGCCCTTGGATATTCCAATCTGGAAGTTGGAGCATGTGTTGATGGATTTTGTTACAGGATTACCCAAAATCTAAAGAAAGAATGATTCAGTTTGGGTAATCGTAGACTGGCTCACTAAGCCAACGCACTTTCTACCTATGAGGATCAGTCTTCCCTTGCTGCAGCTAGCCAAACAGTATGTGTCAGAGATAGTCAGGCTTCATGGGGTCCTAGTATCGATTGTGTCTGAAAGAGACACCAGATTCACATCCAGATTTTGAGGAGCTTTGTAGGAGACGTTTGGGACAGTACTGAACATCAGCACTGCCTTTCACCTCCAAACAAATGGTCAGTCTGAAAGGACGATCTAGACCCTAGAAGATATGCTACGGGCTTGTGTCCTAGATTTTGGAGGCAGCTAAGAAGATCACCTACTGCTGATAGAGTTCACCTACAACAACAACTATCATGCTTGTATCGGGATGACGCCATATGAGGCACTGTATGATAGGCCATGTAGGACACCGACCTGTTGGAGTGAGGTAGGCGAGCGGTAGCTTGTGGGACTAGAGATAGTGCAGTAGTATGAGCATAAAGTAGATCTAATCAGAAGGAGATTGCTTGCTGCATAGAGCAGACAAAAGAGCTATGTTGATCGGAGGCGTAAGCCCTTAGAGTTTGAGGTGGGAGATTTCTTCTTCCTTAAGGTGTCACCAACTAAGGATGTGGTGAGGTTTGGTAAAAGATGAAAACTAAGCCCTCGCTACATCGGGCCTTATTAGATCATCAGAAGAGTTGGTGAGGTGGCATATAAGTTGGACTTACCTCCAGAGCTAGCTAATGTGCACATTGTCTTCCACGTGTCGATGTTGACGAAGTGTCTGGCAGATGCATCCCAGGTTATTCCAGTACAACCAGAAGAGCCTTAGTGGGACTTGTCAGTGGTAGAGGATGCCATACAGATATTGGACAGAAAAGAGCAAGTCCTCAAAACAATACTATTTCTCTGGTGTTGGTTCATGGCGATACCATGGAGTAAAGGAAGCAACTTGGGAGCGTGAGTCAGACATCTGGGCACGATACCCCTACCTATTTGATTAAATGAGACTTTCGGAGACGAAATTTTTTAAGGGGGGTAAGATGCAATATCTTTGCACAGAATAGGTGGACCGTGTGTGGGACGTGTGGTAAAGACAAGCGTCTGACATGGACGGATCTCCCAAGAGATTCCAAAATGATGTAACCTTCTGCCCATGCATTTGTAATAAAAGTGGTTAATGAATATGGGTTTCAATGCTTTATATATCCTTGGGCTTTGTATGGCTACGTATGTTGGTATCCCATACTGTATACATACACATATACTTGCACAGTAAGTGTATAGTAAATTGTTGCCCAACACTGTGCCCATACCCTACCAACGTTGCCTCCTCCCATGCCCTACAATCAGTGCCGCCCGAATCTTGCCATGCCCTGCCATCTGCTAAAAACGATGACGGACCAGTAGGAATATATAAAAGGGGGAGGAGAACGACTGGCGTAAGGGGAATCAGGAGAAGAGAGCGTAAGAGAGGAGGACCATGAGCACCTGAGCGAGAGAGGGAGAGAGGTGATTGCCTGAGGGGAGGAGATCGCCAGGAAGCTCGCTCGCTAGAGGAAGGGAAGGTCGCCAGAACCCATCATAGTGTACGCAATCCATTCGTCCTCCTTTGTTTCTGTTAGTTTCCATACGCAATTTTGGATGCAAATCAAGTTAAAAAGCATGGAAATGAGTAGATTGGTATGAAATCTAGGATTGGTAACGATCTAGTGAATTATCGTGAATTTTGCAAGATTTCCTTGTGATTTTTCGTATGTGAAGCTATAGTAACTTTCAATGATGTTTTGAACTTCCTGATTTAATATCTTGAGAACCACATATCAAATTAAGATGAGACTTTTCCCAAAATATAGTAAACTCAAAATCCTTCAAGATGAGTATTTATATGTTTTTTTATAGTAGTTGGAGATGGGTCCGCCCGGAGATCCCAAGTGGGGCGATTTTTTCGATGACCTGATCTGGGTTACTGTAAGTGCGGAGACCGCGTACCGAAATGCACGGACGGGATGCGCGGGTCTCATAGGCATATTTCCTAGAAACGATAAAACACTCAATGAAGATTGTAATTAGTAGAAAATATGGTTTTAACCCTTGAGCAATTATACTGAAATAAAAGATGTTTAGAAGAGATGTTTTAGAAAGAAATGCAAAGGTTTTGAAAGAATGATTATTTTTTGAAAGAGATTTAATCAGAATTATTTTAGAAGAGAATATTGGTTTTGCATAGAAGTATTTCCTGTGATAAGACAAGTGATTTCAGAAAGAGTTTTAGAAGGAGACTTCAAAAAAGAATTTCAGAAAAGATGCATGTTTTCTTAGAAAAGAATTTTCTGACTAGAAGCATGTTTTAGAAAAGAAGGTTTTAGAGTTTTGAGTTGACCTTGGGTGAAAGAGACTGGGAGCCAAAAGGGCTAGTGCTGGTTGGGTAATGTACTCAGTTAAGTAGGTAGTGTTAGGTAGGCTAGGTGAGATAACTTGAGAGCTCGTGATGGGCCAAGTAAAGTCACCGATGCTTGCAACATCATGACAAATTAAAGGGACGTCGTGAGTAGACGTATCTCTGTGCAATGAGAATAAGAAAGAGAAAATAAATAGTGAGGCCTGTTGGCTGGGACAGTGACATGCCCTACACGGGGACATTCACCGTGGTAGTGTAGGAGATCGAGGTTGGTGCCTCCTCCAATTGTGGCCCTGTCACCCCTGATCAAGGTGACACTAGAAAAGAGATTTGCAGATTTCAGATTCAGGTTTGGTTGTAGGCTAGAATTGAGCTTAGTTTTGGTTTCTGAGTTTTAGCCAAATTCTAGCCATGATAAGAATAACGTTTTAGGACTAATTCCAGCCAAGTTTTGTGTTTTTACAAGATTTAAGGTTTGAGATTTAGGCTAGAACCTAGTCCTAAAACAGTTTTCTAAAGCTATGTAGAATAGAGTATAGTTTTCAAAAAAGAAGGTAAGTTTTGAAAATGCATGATATCCGAGATTTCCTTGAAAGAAGCTTTCTTAGAATTTTGCAAGAATTTGATTATGACCTAGATTTGAGTTTATAGAAAAGTTTTCAAAGCAAATAATAGAATTTGAATTGAAAACAAAGAATTAGAGTCTTAGACATTTTTTTTTGCTTTTGTTTCTTTGGGGTACGTACTGGGTGACTTAGATATCACTCATGCGTTTCATTGCTTGATTTTTCTCAGGTGATGTATTGGATGCAGTCAATTCCCGATGCTCGAGTTTTGGGAGCTGCTAGCCACACACAGGTGTGCGTAGTAGTTAGTATTAAATTTATTTTAAATACTGCTCTTGTTAATTTAGCCGACTCAAACTTAGATTTACTTTACTGTGGCGCCCTGTGATTGCAGGACATTACAAAAGGCGAAGCTTCTGATGGTAAATTTCTCCCTTTGGACATTATATCTCACTTTTCTCTCATGGATTTGCTGTCACTTCACTATAGGATCTCAAGTTTGCCCCCATTTTGATCACAGTTCTTGGGTCTATATTATAGAATCTTTTAAAACAAAATTCACTCATATTTCCATTCAAAGTTAAATTTGATCTCAATTTAAAATCAAATTTAATTTTTTAAAATTAAAAAAACACCCAATGTAGACAAGCAACTACCTTGGAATATTCCTCCATCTTTGTTGTATATGGTTCTATGTTTTATATATTAGACAATCTAGCACATGTTATGCAAGTTTGAACTATATATTTAACAATTAAAATAATTAATAAAATTATTACATTTGTTGTTAAATAAATTAAAAAAAATAAAAATTAAAATATGTTGTTTTTTATTTTTATGAATGACGATAGTAAAAATGATTTAAGAATTTATTGTAATTTTTTTTTTGTGATGGATGACGTTTTGTTAATCTAAAGTTATAATTTAAACTGGAAATACTACGCTAGTGAAAAGTTTGAATATAAACAATTACAAGAAAATTTGAATGAGCTTAGGGACTTACTTTATGTAAATTGAGCTCCTATGTTATTTTCATAATCTAGAAGTGATATCAAAATTTTAATCGTAGGATATAATCAACATCATATATAAAACCAACATACGAAAAATTAATTGGTTTCGAAATTTCAATTATAGGTATCATGGATAGAATAAAACTTCTAAATAAAAATGAGCTTATGAATCATGAATTTATATGCATATCTTAAAATCCATGCATTAGACCTGAAATCCAAATGGTAGGTTTGATCAACATTCATCATGATATTTACCTTTTAAAAATCAAGTGATTTTGAAAATAATATCTCAAGAAATAATGTTTCATAGAATCACCATTTTTACTTGTTAATATGAAACCATTGAATTTTTGCAAGTTAAATTATTAAGTTAGAAATTTTGGATTAGGTTGAGTTTTAATCTATAATTTTTGTAAATAATTTAGATCATTATCTAAGGTTTAGATTTTACATATAATCAATATATAATGAAATATTTATGAAGCCTAAGGGACTCATTTCAAACAAGTAAGCCCCCAAGTTCATTCTAATATTCTCCGAAACAATTATACTAAAAAATATAATGTTTTTAAACTACATTGTAATTATGTGATCTTCTAAGATATTTGTCAAATATCGTTTTTTAATTTAAAGCTATAATTTAAATTTTAAATACTATCTTAATGAAAATTCAAATAGAAATGATTTTAAAATAAAAAATAGATATTAATATTATGTAATTATATGATAGATTGTGGATATTCAAAGATATCATGATAATCAGAACTATAATATTAATATTGTTTATATGACAAATTATGTAATTATATGACAAATTGTAACAACAAATGAAGATCTTAAAGTGACAACTAAAGGTCGCCAACAACGTTGCACAAACTTTAGTCTTGACATTCAACAAGAATGTGGTATGCTTTGGGAAAATCTTGACACTTGGAATCAACGTCGATGTATCGAAGAAGGTTGATGGATATGAGGGATTTAATGGACTTGACTAATAAGATAAGGAGGAGGTTGGTTGAAGTTGACAAGGAGACTAAAAATTGTATGGGCTATGAAAGTAGGATGAGGAATGTAGGTGAATATAAACAAATTGAGTAACTTCAACAAGAAATTCAAAGTCATTGCTTCCACTCTATGTGAGGTGGAAAGTCGTGGTTACGACGAAGCCAACGGCGAGGAAGACGATCATGATGATCATGATACTAATAGTGATTGTGACTATGGCGGTGATGACAACGACGTTTATTATAATCATAGCAATCTGCCATATAATTGTGATTGATTATATGATTGATTATGTAATTATAATTTGTTATATAACAAATTATGTAATTATGTAACAGATTGTGGATATTAATATTGTGTATAATATAAATGCTTTTTAGGATCATATGGCATGAAAATGTGTTATAATCAGCATTGGAGGACATTTGTAATGAGTCGTGTCACCTATTTGTAGGAAGTAAGATATAGAGACTTCAATCTGACAGAAGGTTGTAGAATATCGTGAAAAGATCTAGAAAATTTAAATAAAAAAAGCAAACACATAGGAACAAGGAAGGAACTAGAGAGTTACAGCTAACGTATAAAAACTTCCAAGATGAATTTACATCGCAAAGGTTATCCCGTAATCGTCATAGACAACAAAAAGTGAGGAATAAAAGGTTATACTTAATTAATGCACACCCTTTGTGTATATGATACCTATTGGCCTAACACATGCGTTACATGTCCAAGATGTGTTTTAGAAAATAATACTTAAATAACCATACTACAAATATCTTTCAGTTGTTCTTTTTCTATTCTACATATTTCTTGAGAACTCCAAGACTTATTATCTCTTGTACTCTTCTACATTAGATAAAACTGATCTAATCTAATGGTTTCGTTCGATGTTAGTTATTTACGAGGAGCACTAGCTATAAATGGTTTAACCTTAATCAAATTCATTATCTCATTAGTGGTTTACTATAGTTCTCTTGAGCTTTCTCTTACACAGATAAGTATGTCGTATGATACTCTATCTTCTGTAGTGACTGGTTTGTCCACGAAATCTCGGAGGTAATGCTTTTGAGCTCTGATACTCCAGAACCAAGCAAGCCACAAGGCACACATCATAATCTGATTTCTAAGCCGCATTATGAGTGTACAAGTGGAGACGTTTTCTTCAAGATTTCAGCGTCATCGCTTCTTATTAGGGCTGTTGCAGATGCAGATTTTCTTTTCTAGTCACAGATGGGAAATGGTACAGTAGCTTGACCTATAGTTTGTCGACAGCATAGGAAAAACCAACCTGCGGCGTTAATGGATGGACCTTTTCGTACACGTCAGCAGAATGACAACGGCACAGCACAGGAAACCCTTTTTGGCGGAACTGAAACGGAAGTTGTTTTTTTTTTCTGTAAACGGTAATTAGTTAACAGTAATATGGTAAAATGTCATTCAAAGTATTACAGAGTATTGCACAGACAAAATATATAGAATCAGTCACATAGCAGTTGACCAAAAAATATTACAAGTAGCTTATGAACACAATTCAAATCTCAGTAACTGCAAGTTGCATAGTATCAATTAACCAAAAGTTAATCACGCGTGGGGATTATCTTCCTGAAGAGTAGGAAGAGCAGGAGTTCCAGTATCATACTCCAACTCAAATTGGAGATTGTTGGGAGCCATTGAGCTATGCTCCACGTCCCTCTTATGCTGAAAGGATGATATAGCCTGCATATTTTCACTCTTTTCGAAAACCTATGGCCAAAGAGTCTACCCAACAGTGAAACAATGAAGTGATATCATTGGTAATCATGTAGGAATTTTTATGTATACCCCTCAAAAATTCTATTGTTTCTCTCCTGCCAAATAATCCATAGAACTACTTGAACAAAGGTATGAGCATCAGTTAATGTTGTTTCAAATTTCAGCACAGGGGGAATCACAAATAAGTCCGCAATAGAAAGAAAAGTAGGATATATACATCCAACAGTGAAGGCATTCCAAATGGACTGCGTAAATGAGCAGAATAAAAATAAATGCTTAACAGATTCATAAGCATTTCTACAGAATATGCAAAATTCATTGCCATACCAACCTTTTTTCATTAGATTATCCTTTGTGAGGATTTTATTGCAAAGTACTAGCCATGCAAAGAGTTTGGTTTTCAGTGGCACC
>JAMKQA010018203.1:0-13001 GCA_024699735.1 Posidonia australis
TTTAATCATGACATATAATATTACATGAACTTCATCTCAATCCTAGATCTAGAAGATTAGTCACACATGATTACGTAAAATAATAAAATAAAAGAAGGGGAGAGAAGAAATAGAAGACATAATTAAATAAAAAAAACTTTTTATTAAAGAGAATATGAGATTACATTGATGATCTTTAGGATCTCCCAAAATGGAAGAAAAGAAAGAGAGTCTAAAACCTTGCTTCCTTCCTTGCTTGGGGATCCAAAGATCTACATAATGGGTCCTTTTATAGGCTTACAAGGACTTGCATATATCAGAGACAAATCTGATACAAAATTTAATCTTGAATTTGAATACAAGATATTTACAATTGAGAATCTTATTCGAAGAAGTCCAAGTCAAAAATATATGGTGCAAGTGCTTGGAAGGCGTCGGATCTGCATCTGAGTGCTTGGGAGGTGTCCATGTAATCTAGGATCTTCTTTGACTTTTTCCACAGCTTGACTAATATTTTGCTAGTATTTAGGCACATGGAAAATATGTATTTGACCTCTTGACATAACTTTAGAATTTTCCATACAAAAATCTCTTCTTTTTTGGCATAATTATTCTTTTCTCCCTTATTTTTCGTAGATTCTTTCTAAGTCCTCAAGTTCTGCAAAATTTACACAAAGCACCTCGAGTAATATTATTTATATACAAAATAGGCAAATATGGGAATAAAATATGCATGAATTATGAGTTAATCAAGAGGAAGAAGTGGAAGAAGAAGATGGGGGAGGGTGGAAGTATATAACCCGTGAGTGAGAGGAGAGGGAGAGAAAAGAAAAAGGAAATGAAGGAAGAAAAGAAAAGAAAAGACTGGTACGCAAATCGAGACGACTGTACCTTCAAATCGGACTCCACATTGGTCCCAAATCACAAATAGGAGCACAGCAAGCCAAGCACAAACTCACACATCCAAGACTTAACAGATTATCCATTAATAAGCCATTTTTACAATATTGCAATTAATTACATGGTTTTCAAGTAAAAATAGATAATCAGGCCCAAATGTCACAGATAACTCTCTAACTGGAGTAATAGTCACATACCGAATGAACTATGCTTTGTTCAACAGATGCTTATGGAGAATTTTATGCCTCCTTTATAAATAGGACTTGTCTCCTATTTGAGAGAGACTTTTAATCATCCTGGAATACTTATAATCATGGAATTCCATTACAAATTTTAAAAAAACCAACAAGTGGTATTAGAGTCGGAAACATACCTCTTTCCACGTCACAGTCATCTGTCAACATTTATTTTCGCGATTCGATCGTTGACCTTTCACATCCCACTTTCGCCACATGGTCTTGCGTAATCGATCGATCTTGTCTTCTTTCCTGCCTCCATCACACCAGATTTCTAACCCCTTTTTTGGCCTCGTGATCCACCTCTGACCTCGCCCCTCTCTTCCTCCCAATGCTACACTGCCACCCCTTCCATACATGACTCCCTCTTTGCCTCTGTCGTCACCAATGGCACAGTGAAGATCTGGCACTCCATCCCCTTTCCCGCGATAAGAGATCCCATCGACCTTCTCACGGTGCTTGGTTTGTTCACCTTTTATTTCACTGGCTCGGCTTGTTTGTCTTGGTTTGTTTTTCTCAAGTAAATAAAAATATGATGCAGGAATGACAACGTCTCATTGTATTACTAGACTTAGTTGATTAAATATAGAAATTTGATATTTGATTAACTCGTTTTGGTTTATCAAATTTTACTGCATTATTTAATTTCAGTCTTATTGCATTATTTGATTAAACACATATATTACATCTTCATCTTGTTCTGCATAGTTTTTGCATATTAACACTTTTCATATTGTTTTAATTAGTCAAATATTGTTCAAAATAAATTTCTAAAATTATATAATCATATTTTCTAGATTCTCTCACATGACTGCTAGCAAGTTAATTACCTTTGAATTGACAAATATCAATAAACTAAATGGGATTGATTATGAAATGTGACATTGGAAAATCGAATATGCCTTGATTTATGATAATCTAGAATATGTTATTGAAATCAATGCTTCGAAACTTAATAATAATGCCTTTAAAGTGAAAGTCAAGAAACAAGAGAAATGACAGATCAATGATAAAAGGACAAGAAACCTCATGTTCATATTTATATTCATGGAAGATAGTCTCATAAAATTCTTTGAAACTTACGACACTTACAGAGTCTGTAGAATATTCTGAAGGAGAAGTATGATAAAATCACAGAAATCAATACTCAACTCTCCCTTTAGAAGTATAACTCTTGCAAAATGCAAGAAAGATAGACTGTCATGGAATACACAAATAATATGATTATTATGACTAAATAGATATTCATTGTAGGAACTCCTATTCTAAAAAAACTATAAGTGTCAATTATACTTAATAGTTTGTCAAATAGTTTTGATATTGTGACCACAACGATGAGATCAATCATATCCCTTCAACTCTTAGAATTGTCTGTAAGATTGGAAACTGAACAAGAAATTATGACTTATTGTTTGAAGCAAGAGTTGATTCTGGAAGCAGTTAATATTGCACACCAGAAGTCTAGGAATGTCAAAGACTATAACAGAAGGACTAGACCAAGTAGGACACAGTTCAAACCCAACCAATCATAGTTGAAGAAGCCATGCAGTTCTTGCCATCTATGTGGTCAATTTGGCCACTTCAGAGCAAATTGTCTAAATAAGAATAGAAACAAAGACGAAGCACTAAAACTTAAAACAAATAAGAGAGTATTCATTGACGTAGTTGAATGCAATGACAATGATACGCCAAGTTCAAATAATTGGTAGGTAGATCTTGGCGTTAGTTGTCATATTGCAAAGACAAAGAAAGGATTAGAATCTTTCAAGGAATTCAAATTTGATAAGTAGCACATCTACATGAGAAATAATACATATCTAGATGTAAAAGCTATTGGCTCCTATCGCTTAGATCTGAGAGATAATATTATGATTTTGAAAGATGTTTTCTATGCATCTGGTGTAAGGCATAATTTAATTTCTATCCCTATACTAGAAAGGAATGACTTGGAAATCCGCTTTTACAATATGTGTATGTCTATTGGAAAGGATAAGAAAGTACTTGTCAGGGGAATGTATATCTTAGAACATGATTTATTTTGCAATTTTATAATAGAGAATGAAATAAATAATGTAGATAGTATTTCTGATTATTCTTTTTGTTTATTGTCTAATTGTGATTTATGGCATGTTAGATTAGCTTACCTTGGAAAATCAAAAATGGAATAGATAGTAAAATTAAATATTCTCCCTAGCATTAATAAGGTAGAATTAACTTCATGTCAACAGTGATTAGTTGAAAAAATGATTAAGAAATCATTTGATGTAGGACATAGGGAAAATAAGTTATTAGCCTAAGTATATTTAGAGGTATGTGGTCCATTTAGTGTAAAAACATATAATAATATGGGATATTTTGTGACATTTATAGATCATTACTCTAGATATACATATGTTTATTTAATTTCACATAAAACAAAAGTATTAAGTTACTTTAAGAAATATAGAGCAAAAGTGGAAAAGCAATTTGGATGAAACATTAAGATATTAAGATCTGACAGAGGTGGGGAATATAATTTAAAAGAATTTGAATTATATTATCAAGAGCATGGAATAAAAAGGCATATTACTATGCTATACAAGTCACAACAAAATGGTGTAGCGGAACGAAAAAATTGAACTCTAATAAATTATGCTACAAAGGAATTTCAGAGAGAGACATTACTTACTGTAAATTACACATTGAATAGAATACTCACTAAATCTGTCATAGGTACTGCTTATGAGTTATGGAATGGAAGCATCTTATGTCCTTAAAATACAGATCTTTAGATATCAGAAGTTTAGAATACTTAGTATAAATTAGAAAAGGTATTTACACTTAGTATTAAAAAGGTTTGTATTGGAAAATTGTGCCCTTATACTTACACCATATTTGTATGGAAAAAGATTGAATAAAAAACAATGTCTTGGATAGAGACAGAAATACAGAAACATCTGAAAATGCTATATACACAAGTAGTTGGAAGTTTAATGCATGCTATACTATGCACTAGACTGGATTTAGTATATTTAGTGAGTTTAGTTAGTAGATATCAAAGTAATCCTGAAGCAGCACATTGGGAAGCTGTTAATGAGATTATAAAGTATATCAAAGGCATCTTGCAACACAAACTAGTATACCAAACAAAAATGTTGGAAGTATTAGATTATTCAAATGCAGACTTTGAAGGTTATAAAGATGATGGAAATTTCATATCCAGACACTTGTTCATTTTTAGTGGTAGTGTTGCGTGGAAGAATAAAAAGCAAGGCTGTATTGTTAAATATACACAGAAAATGATATACATTGCATGTAGTACAAGCACTACACATATTGTTTGGATTACGAGATTTTTGAATGACTTAAATCTTAATTTGATAGATGAACTAGTTGGAATATATTGTAATAATCAAGCAATAATTAGTTTTATTAATTGTGATTCCAATATTTCAAGAGGAACGTACATTGAGATACAATATTATTACATTCATGATATTATATAGAAAGAGGAAATAGAGGTGAGTTATATTCTCATCTCGGACATGATTGCTGATCTTATGACAAAAGAGATTCTAATAAATAAATTTGTCAAACATGTAGGCTTAATGGAATTAAAGAACATTTACATGTAAAATAGAGATGGAATACATTCTTACGAATAGTGGAAGTGGAAACTGAAAAAGACTCATACATTCCATAATCCTGACCACAAATAAAAGAAAAAACCAACAATAATTAATGAGACATGGATGCCTAGCCACTCTATGTTGGGATTTTTATCCCTTTTTATTTTCTGCGGAGACCGTTGAGGGAGACTGATTCTTCTTTCGTGTATCAAACTCTAGCACAAACAAGAAACAAGAAGTAAAAAAGACGAAACAAAGAGAGAACAAAAGTTTATTTTTGTTCAAATGCATTTTTTCTTAAACCAGTCTTCTTTTTTCTCCGCGAAAGTTTTCTTTCTCCCTCTCTATCTCTCTCTCTCTCTCTTCACATGTATGCTATTTTTATGAGAAAAGTCCTAATTCAAAATCTAATTCCAATCCTATCGATATCGTAACTTTTGTAAATTCTAACTCAAACTCAAATTCAAACACGAACATATGAACTCTGAGTTCATTCCTAGCACAATTCATCGATACCGGAATCATTTTAAAATGTTCATAAAAAGTAGAAGTAAACATGGTATATATGCTATTTAGTTATATTGTTGCTTTTCTTTTTGTATTTTTCAGAAATGTCAATGTTCCTCCTGTATGCTTTCACGTGAAAGGTTGCCAGATTTCAATGGTAGTTGATGATTGGATCCAGAGTCTACCGTCTTTACTTAAAAAAAGACTGGATCCAGGGAAGCAAATACTGATACAAAGAGGGAGAGATGCTTAGCAAATCTCATGTTCCTGTCGCTGCTTTGGATGTTGGCCTTTTCTGACGACTTACTTCTGCCTGTTTCTGTTATATCCAGAGTGATTAAGAGATAGTTTTTTTTATTTCAGGATAAATTATAGTTTATTCTATTTAATTATTTTTTATTACAACTTATCTTCGTTAACTATGACAACTTACACTGAATCACTTTTTAGAACAACATTAAATTTTTGAATGGTTTGACAATTTAACCTTTTGTAATTTATCATTTTAAGGTTAAATTATAGTTTATCCTCCTCAACTCTATGAGTTTTTTAACTTGTTTTCCTAAACTTTTTTTCGTTACAATTTGTTCCCTTCAACTATGGTACATTATATTAAACCATCTTTTTAGGTATTGTTAAATTTTTACTTTGTATGACTGTTTTACCCTTAGTTATAAATAATCCCTTTCTTAATCCTACGGAACTCGATCGGAACATTACCCCGACAGAACTCTTTATTCCACACTACACTCCATTTGACTACAAATCTTAGTCATCGACATCTTTTTTCTATGCAGATTAAAAACCTTTGATTGAGATATGTTTTATGGCGATAGGAAAGAAGCTCAAAATCTTCTAGTGGTGTTGATGAAGCTCGAGATCGTTGATTTATTAAGAAATAAGAGAAAAAAAGAGACTTAGGAAAGAAAGAGAAAGGAGAAGTTGGGTTTAAGTTTATGATGCAGAAAAAAAGAAGATGATGAAGAAAAAAAAGATTAGAAAGAAGAATAAATTTGTATAAAAGAAATATTATAAATGTCATGTGACTCTTCAAAATTAACGAAAGGATAATATTGTTTAATGGAGGTAGTTGAGGGAAACAAGTTGTAACAAAAAACGTTTAGGATACTAAGCTGCAAACCTTGAATAATTGAGGAAGATAAATGGAAGAAGATGCGAAAGATAAATTTGTCTGAAAGAAATATTGTAATCTTTCAAATCTGATAGAAAGGATCTTGTTGCTTAACAGAAGTAGTTAAAGGAAGGTAGGTTGCAACAAAAAAAGTTTAGGATATTAAATTAAAAAATACAAATAATTGAAAGAGATAAACTATAATTTATCCTTTTCTCAAATATGATTGTACCTTGTGCATACAAGATCTACTCTGTTGATAATGGAGATATTTGTTCAATAATGTGACATGCACATGACAATGTCCATCGATGTGAAGTATCCTAAATGTTTGTGTTGCACACCATGAGTGGTTGAAGAACGGTAAATCGTAACGAAAAAAAGTTTAGGATATTAATTAAAAAATATAAATAATTAGGAGCGATAAAGTATAATTTATTCTTTTCTCAAATATGATTGTACCTTGTGCATACATGATCTATTTAGTTGCAATGGAGATATTTGTTCCAATAATGTGACATGTACATGGCAACGTTTGTCGATGTCAAGTATATTGTTGGGAAGTAGATAGGATCCCACTAGTTGTGAGGAAACGGGATCCAATGGATTCTTTTTTGACACCACAAAAAAGTAATCAAATGATAAAGGAAAAATAGAGAAAACACATAAAAGAGAAAGCACTTGCAAACACAAGGGATTATGAGAGAGAGAGAGAGAGAGAGAGAGGGATTTTACTATGATCAAAAATGATTACAAGGTACAAGAGATTGATATAGAGAAAAGATCAAAAACCCTAATCCTAAAATAAGATAGAGTCGACGGTATCCAAAGATTCTTCAGGGTTGGAAGAAGTAACCATCTAGGTTGAAAGAAGCAACCCTAAAACTACAAGTTTTCCCCTCATATATATAGGAGAGTTGGAAACACAATGACAAGAAAATTATATATGTACCCTTAAATGCTAATTTCCTAAGATAATATCTTAAAATATCTCAAGATAATATCTTAGGATAAAATATCCCTAAATTATCTTAAGATAATATCCTAAGATAAAATATCCCTAAAATATCTCAAGATAATACATAATCAGTGGGCCTAGCATTCAGCATAATCATGCAGTAGCTTTGCCAAATATACTTAATTCAAGACACACATTTCAACAAATCTTCACATTGACTTGAATTCTCTCATATGTGTGGTACTTCTCTCTCTCTCCTCCAAACAAGCTATGTCATGTACAGCACGAGCTAATCAAGTTGACATGTTCTTTGAACTTGGGCGATGGATGAGGCTTTACCATCATGTCAACTTTTTTAATCTTTTTTGTTGTTGCTCTATAGACTTTGTAGTATGAGAAGGCTTCACTGTAAACTTTTGTGATGATACAACTTCTGAAGAAGTACTCGGTACTCCTGCATCACTACTTTCCTCGATTACTGATAATGCATGCGTAAATGCTAACTCTGCGTATCTGGAGAGTGGTTTGTTCACTCCTTGTGCACTGCAATCTGGAGCTTGATCTTTAGCCATACAAAGCATAAACAACTATTACTTTAGATGTAGTTGGTTCACAATGACCTTAGTCATGTAAAGAGATTTTAACTTTTATTAGAGACTTGTCGCAATCTTCTAGTGCATGACTTCCTAGATAACTTCATCCAACAAGTAAAGTTGTATACTCATTAAGGCTTTTTCATCCATCTCTTCCTTCTCATCTTTAGTCATCTGTTTTGACATCTTGTCCTTTCCTTTCAACGTCTTTGAAACTCCTTATTGAATCAAAACTACGTGTATCTTTATTTACCACAAATCAAAGTGACATCCCGATTGTACTTCTCAATCTCGAACTTCATCGTCATCTTCGTGGTTGAATCAGAATTCACAACCAAAGCTTTGATACCACTTGTTGAGGATTTAGATAGGATCCTATTAGTTGTGTAGAAATGAAATCCAATGGATTCCTCTTTAGCATCACGAACAAATAATCAAATAATAAAGGGAAAATAGAGAAAATACAAATAGAACAGAAAACACATATAGACACAAGGATTTATGAGGTAGAGAGAAATTTCACTATGATCAAAGATGGTTATAAGGTATAAGAAATTGATGTAGAAAAAAGCTCAAAAACCTAAACCCTAAAATAAGAAAGAGTCGACGGTACCAAAAGACTCTTTAGGGTTAGAAAAAGCAACCCTTTAGGTTGCTTGCCTAAAACCACAAGCTTTCCTCTCATATATATAAGAGAACTGAAGACACAATGACGAGAAAATCACACATGTACCCTTAGAGGTTAATTTCCTAAGATAATATTATAAAATATCTCAAGATAATATCTTAGGATAAAATATCCCTAAATTATCTCATGATAATATCCTAAAAAAAATATCTCTAAATAATCTCAAGATAATACATAATCAGTGGGCCTAAGATTCAGCATAATCATGTAGCAACCTTGCCAAATAAGGTTAATTCAAGACACACATCTCAATATATACTAATGTCGTGTTTGGGACATTGGAATGAAAATAGAGAAAAATAGAGTGAACTTTGGAATGAAATTGAAATGGAATAATTTTATTCCATTCTAGTGTTTAATATGGAATAGAATGTAATGAACCTAGACCTCTAATTAAACTTGTTTCCTTCTTCTCCTCCTCCTTGATAACCACCATCGACTTCCCCAAGGCAGCACACAACTCCGACAATGCCTCCATCCTAATGGAAGCATACACCTCTCCATCCCAACCTCTCCATCCCAATCCCTCCGTGCTAGCTCCTCCCCCATGTTCACTGCCCTCTCCACTGTCTCCATCGGGCTCCCGTGTGCCCCGTCGACAATCCCCATCCCCACCCTTGGTCGTAGTAATCTTTTCCGCTCTCATCACCACATCCCACAAAGCCCTCAGCTCCTTGATCTTCAACCTGATCAGGGTGATGAAGTAGCCCACCATCGGAACCTCGATGTCTACCTTGTTCATGTATAGGAACCCTTTGTCCTCCCTCATTGCCCCGTAGTCGTGCACATGGTGGCATGGTCAGTGACGATAGTGATGGTGGGCATGGGGAGGGAGAGGAGGCTCGAGATGGCACAGATGAAGGACGAGGAGAGGAGGTCGACGTGCTTGGAGGGGGAGGATGAGGAGGTGGCAGAGGAGGAAGTGGGGAGGAGGAACGAGGAGGGAGAGGCGGTGTAGGCCATCTAGATCTTGTTCATCAGCCCGATCAAGCTCTTCATTGTCGCCATCGCCCATCGCCAAACCTAGGGGAAGAAAAAGTGAGAGCATGAGAGGAAGGGCAAGGTCACTGTTATGTTTTGCTCAGGGAAAGAATGAAGAAGTAGTAGAAGAAGAAAAATTGGGAAAGGAAGATTGTAACGATAGATGACTTTTAAACTGAACGGACTTGTACTGCTCAATTTTTGAGGGACGACGGAGGAAGGAGGAGGGAGTAGGGATGGGGCAGACGATGAAGGAGGAAGTGGGGCGAAGGAAGGAGGAGGGAGGGGCAGAGGAGGGAGCTTTTTTCTTTTTGATTTTAATAGACTTGGAAATCCAATTCCTTACCTTTTGGGAAGGAATGGAATTCCCATGTTCAAGGAGAATTTGATTTCCAAGGAAATTTCATTTCCATACCAATTCCAAAGATATTTTCTTACTAAGCATTGAAATAGAATTTTCTCATTCCATTCTAGTCCTCATTTCAACATACCAAACACTACCTAAATGTTTTTGTTACACACCGTGGGGAAAACAGAACATTGAAACTTGAATCAAGAATGAGTACATCGATTCCAATTTATAAGAAACCAGACCCTAGAATGAGTATTGTGGTTCCAATTTATAAGATTTTTTTTAAAACGTAATATATATATATATATATATATATATATATTCAAAAAAATACTTAACTATGAGTTTCATCAAGTATACATGATATTGTTCATTTTCTCCAAATATAGAAGGAAGTCAAAAAATTAAGAGAAGTTACATAGGGCAGGACCAAAATAGCACCAAGTTTCAAATTACATGACTATATTCAAAATATTACTAACAATCAACCAAGAGCCAATTTACAAGAAGAGATTTACTTAAGATATTAGGCAATGATTATTGGAATCATTTTTTGAAAATAGACACTTATTTTTGAAAAGTTGAACCAAATACTATTTTTTACGTTAAATTATTTCAACACGTAAGCTTCACATTTATAAAAAAAAACTTTCAAAAATGCTAATTTTAAAAACTTATGTACACTAACTTTTTTAAAAACATTGTTTATAAGAATAATTTATTTTTCCATAAGTATCATTAAATGCTATGTTAGTTTCATAACTTGCCTTACACCTAGAGTTGCAAATGGATAAGGTATAAATCAGAAGAACCTCTACCCTTATCCTAACCTTTTCTAATAAAACATGTAAAAGATAAGGTAATTATCCTTCTTTGTCAAGATTTAAGTTACTCATACCCTTATCCATGCTAAGAAACAGGTAACTAACTCAAGTATTCGAGTTTGCCATACTATGCATGAACCCCTTCACGGTTTAATCAAGTTCTAGTGTGAACAACTAACTACCAATTAGAATTAAGCTTAACCTACCTCTTGGTGTTCATCAATCTAAAGCATAAACATGACCAGTCATAAAAGTGAGGTTGACTGTAGCATTCGAACTTTGGTGCTGTTGAGATAAGAATAGCCCTCAACCATTTAGTCTAAACCTAAACCTTGAATAACCAAACACACACAGACATGTGAATTTGAATGCAATGCATAAAGTTAACCAGTGGCGGTGTCGCTGCTTGTCCTTACCTCGCCCAAGAATGGGAGTGGGGAGGGAGGCCGGGATCTACCCTAGTTCCCTTGGCTTAGAACTCAGTATCGAAACCACAGACAAAAAGAAGGAATACATGCAGTTGATGATGAGAAGTCATATGGTACTGAGCTGATGAGAAGTACAAACTATCTACAATCTTAACTATTTTATTAATTACAAGAGAGGAGCTTGATATATAGTACGGAACGACCACGGTATGCACTGATACTGTTGATTGCAGTTGGAATTATCACACTGCATCAATATGTACGTCGTTAAGTTTTAAAACATCCGTTTCAAAAATAATAATAATAATTAAAAAAAGAGAGAAACGGCACTGTTTTGGGTGGGCTTCTGCATGCACGTGAACACAGGCTTTATGGCCCTATACGTGGGTCTAAGAGGTCTCAAGCCATTATTGTTTCGGGGGAATATCTAGGACGGTGTAGGGCCTAATAGAGATTTACAGTGGCCGTGATAATATATTCATGGCCGTGGAGTCTGAGGACCAGGAGGAGCGGCGTGCAATGCTCCGACGGAGAACAGGGGGAGGACTTTGGTCTCGATGAATGGGAGTGGTTCGTTGTCGTAGGAGTGAAAACATTTTTTCCTGGAGTTGACAGAGAAGGAGATCGAGGAGAATTTTTTGTGATTGTTTGGGGAGAAGCCGGAGAAGAGGTCATGGAAGATCTTGAACCACTTGACAATGGCTTATTGTCATAGTAGTTGGGAGAACTTTAAACTCACCACAGGTCTTAGATTCGAATCCTGGAACATGTATAAAAATTCACCTTCTATCTATCTAAACCGTTAACAAAAAAAAAAATCTTAAACCACTTTGACGCAGTAGTCGAAAATCAAGAGATGTTCAGCAAAATCTTTGTTGTGTTGTTGATCAAGAAAATCACATCGTTAGGACTTCGAAGATGTACAAGTCGGAAAACAAGAGTAAGAGAGGCAATTTTGGGGAGAGTTGAAGAGGGATTAAGGTATTTACATTATTTTATCTAATTTAACATTATAAATCAGCGGAAAATATAAGGTTTGTTAATAGAAAGGTAAGTTTTAAAGGATATACCATTTATTACATGGTAAGGAGGAATACACCTACAATGCAAATAATTTCTAGAGTTATATTCGCAAAGCATCCTTTAAAATAAGCCCATGGATTTTATTAATCTTAATTTACCACATTGCGGTATTTTTACAATGCATTATAATATTAATTTTATAGGGACTTCAATTTATAATTTCAAATCCTTGTAATGGAGTCTTCATTTAAATGGTCTACATCTTGAAAGAATTGATCTGCAAGGTTTGAAATCACAATCATGTACTATATAGTACTGCATGGTCTATCATTAAGATTATCAAGAACTAGAAAGAAAAGATAGACATTCTACAACCCCAAGTTTAAACTTCTATGATACATATATTAAAGTTTTTATGTTAAAAGATATTAAGGTCTCGAATTCTTTACACTTGTCATAATAATCATTATTTGTTACTAACGGTAAAATCATTAGATATATTATGTAACGCACTCGGTGCTACAAACTAGTACCAACATTACCTAAGCAAGTATTAATTAAATAATTAACCAATATTGCAGTAAAATTAAAACTAACAAACTTTTACCTACAGTAATGATTAACTACTATACTATCCAGGACATGTGGTGTCACGTCCTAAATTTTCCACAATAATTTAAACAAATTAAATTACGGGAAAACTAAAGCTAAACAATAAAATATCAAACCACCAGGAACCTGTGTGTGCGGCTAGCAGACTCCAGACTATATGCACTACGCTAAACCAAACGC
>JAMKQA010018206.1:0-11560 GCA_024699735.1 Posidonia australis
GGCCATCCATCCCGTCGGACGGGATGGGGAGGCACGGGCTTTCGTCCGCTGCGTCACGGGAGAAGAGGAAGAAGAAGGAGAAGACAGGGGAAGGTGGGCTCGCGTGAAGGAGAAGAAAAAGGAAAGAAAATAAAAAGAAACAAATGGCACGCAAATCGAGACAACTGTGCATTTCTCAACCGGACTCCAAATTGGTCCCAGATCACAACCAGATGCACAGAAAACCGCACACAAACAAGAAACAACAGATTATCCATTAATAAACCATTAATCACAATATTACAAATAATACATGGTTTATTAAATACAATTAGATAATCAGGCCCTGATGTTACAATCGGCTACTATTTATGCATTATCTTTTATGGCGGTACTATGTTTGTCCCCACGTGATTGGCACTACGTGGGTGATACTGTGTGGATGACACTATGCTAGTGCTGGTGGTTTAATCCAAACCAAAACCAAATAAAATCAACTTAAATATTAAAAATCCAAATTAATTAAGCTAAAACATTTAATCAAAACCAAAACCAAAACCAAGTAAAATCCACTTAAATCATCAAAACAACCCAAATTAATTAAGTAAAAACTTTTAATCCAAACCAAAACCAAATAAAATCCACTTAAATATTAAAATTCAAATTAATTAAGCTAAAACATTTAATTAAAACTAAAATCAAACAAAATCTACTTAAACCATTTAAAATTCAAATTAATCAAGTAAAAACCCTAATAAAAACCAAAATTAAGTAAAACCCATTTAAACCAATTAAAAACTCAAATTAATTAAGTAAAAACTCTAATTAAAACCAAAATCAAGTAAAAGCCAATAAAATCAATTAAAAATTAAATCTAATTAAGTAAGAACCCTAATCCAAATAATAATCAAGCAAAAACCAATTAAATCAAATCCCTAATTAGATAAATGAAAACCAATTAAATCAAAATTTAAACTAAGTCCTTAATTAAATCAAGTAAAAAATTGTTTAATCTAAATTTAAAATTAATCAAATCCAAAACTTAAATTAACCAAACAAAAATCAATTAAACACATTTAAACACATTTCTAATTAAACCACCAAATAAAAGAAAAAACGTTAATCAACTTAAAGTAACAAAACCCTGAATAAATCATCCAAAACCTAAAACCAAATTAAAATCACAAATCATTAATCTTAAATTAAAATCACCGAAAGAAATAATAAAATCCAAAAAAACCTAACTAAAATCACTTAATTAAACTATAAAACCCAAAACCTTAATTAAAATCACACAAACTTAAAACTAAAACCCAAAACCTTAATTAAAATCACAAAACCCTAAAAATTAAAACCTATATCCCTAAAACCCAAAGCCCATCTCCACAGGCCCATTACCAACCCACAATGCATCATTTCTCCCTTGAATAAAAAACTTAGTCAAACCAAAAAAATAATTCTGATGCCCCCTCTTCTCTAGCGACTCCCTCAATTTTTGATGCCTCTTCTTCGACAAATCCCGCAATCTCTAGCATCGATTCATCAGTCAATGGTTGTCCCCACGCGATCCCCGGCCATCTCTTGTCCATCTAGGCTTGATTCGACAATCCTCATCCGCTGAAGAAGAGGATCGACAGGGCTGGAAGACCTCACCGGAGTATAAAACACCCCACCGCCGACAACAATGGGAGGACGCCTTTTGAAACCTAGTTGACATACGAAACGTAGAGGAATTCCCCTGCGAAAAAACCCCAACTCAAGACCTCATCGGAACCCTTTTGCAACCCAGAGTCCCTGTAGCCACCGTCGCTAGAGCAATCGCCCAGAGGACATCACCGCCGACACAAGAGGACAACCAGACCATCCCCAGGTATTTTTCACCCTTTTAGTTTTGACTTATGTTCCTTTAGTTCCATAGAGTCCTTTCGAGCCTTCTGGTTGAGTTTCGCGGTGATTAACACCCCTTGTGTGTCGTCCCCTCCGATGGTGGGTTTACCAACTTCGGTGAGGCCCGTGGCCTCTCGAGCGGATGAGGCCCTTGGAGCCTCTCCTCCATCTCCCTCCTCTTCCTCCTTGAACCCCCATCGCTCAGGAGAGGCTTCCCTATCTTCCTGTGGCCGGAGAAAGTCGCCGTCGTCCGTTGTCGTCGATTCCCCACTATGTAAGCCACTAAAGGTCTTCGGTCATGCCGCTTCAAGCCACCGCCTTAGGGAGCTCCGCTGCACCGCCACAGATCCCCCCACATCGTCATGCCTCCTTCACAGCCACCGGAGTGACGTCCCCACCTTCACCATGTTTGTCATTGGCACGGGAGATGGGTGGAGCCATGCAAATGTCCTCAACCCTCGCTGACACCTTCGGAGCATCCATCGAGACACCCCGAAGCTCCTTCGATTATCGCCGCGTCGAGTCACCGTCCTTGGAATTGCCATCGTCGCAGCACCGTCGTCGGAGAAGAACATCGATAGGGAGGGTTGACAGCTCGTTCCAGTCGTCGAGAGCCCGATCGACGCCGTTGGATCACTTCCCCACCTTCTCATCTAGCTCATCCCCATCTTGGATCGCCGATCAGCCACTGAGAAGGCCCTGATGGATCCCCTAGGCCGTTGCTGCCGGCGGTGGCTATTAGTTTTTAGGTTCTTTTGTTAAAATTTCTTTAATTTTTGAAACATTATGTTTAGGTCTTGGTTTTTTGTGTTTGAGCCCCTATAGTTGTAAATATGTTTTTATTTCTTTTGTTTTTCTTTGTAGAATTTGCATATTGTTCCTTGTAAGTTTTTTTTTGTTGTGACTAGTTCAGTAATGTTTATTTCATCACATTTAGCCTCTTGAAATAATGTTTTCCTTGCAATTAAGTCTTGACATTTTGTATTGTGCCCCTAGATCTTTTTAAAATGAACTTTCTTTGTGAAATTTGCATTCTGAGCCTTAAAAGATTTTGTAATTATACTTAACATCATGAAAACTTAATCTTCATTACATTTAAATCTTGAAAATTTGCATATAAACCCCTGAATTCTTAAAATACAGTTACTGAGTGTAGGAAATTTGCATTCAGGCCCTATGGGTTAGTTTTAAATTCATTAATTAGGGTTTTAATTGTTTTAATACACATTTTTGGTATTTTTACTTTTTTTAAGCACATGTGTATTTGTAATTTATCACATAAATAAAGTTTTCATCTAAAAATCATGTTTGCAATGTAAAATGATTTTTGACTTCACATTTTGGTCACATTTGCACATTTTATGTAAATTTTGCACATTAAATCCTAAAATTTCATGAATTACTAAAATACAATTTTCACACATCTCACACCTTAATGGCACATTTGCTTTTAATTCATGATTTGAACATTAAGATAGGAGTTTCTGAACACACTTTAATCATGATTTTCCCTTTTTTTGTGGATTTTGCACTCTAGTCCAGGACCTCCTTTAAAATTGCAATTTGATTTTCCAACACCCTTTCTTTTTTCATCCAAGTGCCTTTTCACCTTAATTTGTGTCATAGTTTTCTGATTTCTGATTTTTGCGAAGTTTCCCAAGTGGATTTGTTGATAATTTTGCACTTTAGTCCCTGTACTTGTTATTTTCCAGGTTTACATCATTTCCTTTTATTTAAAATCTTGTCTCCATCATGTTTTATTATAAACAACATTTTCTTGACATTTTGCATACATATTGCATATACCTAGACCATGCATCATGCACATGCACACATTTATCACATTTGATCATGTGAAATGACCCAATTACCCCTATGCTATCAGTTCATGTCCATACATGTTATTTTTGCTCTAAGTCATACTTAAATCCTATATAAATCATCCCTCAGCATCTTCTAAACATTTAGATACATTTCCATGCATTTTGCATAATTTTCATTACACTTGCACATCATTTCATCCTTTTCGAGTAAAGCATGCATTCCATATGATTTTCCCTGGATTATTCGTTAATTTGTTTTCGAATTCTTTCGCTTGACATTCGATTTAATTCCCTTTACTCCGCATTTATGGATTTTTGTGGTTTAATTTGGATTTCATCGCCTGAGGGCTAACATTAATTGACTTAAAGGCCTACATTGGTCCAATTACGGATTATTTTCCCCTTCTTGATTTTCACGACATTTTCCCTGATTCTGACGATTTGGGTTGATCCCATTTTTGATTCTTTCGACATCGGTATGGTTTTTCGGATCATTCCCTCCAAAAACATTGTCATTTCATGTGATTTTCTTCATATGCCACAAATTTGCCATTTTGCAAGAACTTCCTTGCAATTTTCCTGTTTTGATTTCCATAACATTTTCCATGATTTGGATGATTTGGGTTGATCTCGTTTTTAATTCTTTTGGTGTTGATATGATTTCCTAGATCATTTTCTTCTAAAACATCGTCATTTCATGTGATTTTCTTTGTCGTTTCATGTTTTGTTATTCTGTCATTTCGTGTGGATTTCTTTGCAATTTTCGCATACATCTTGTACATCCATCTAGTCATGACTTGGCATTCATATAAGCATGATTTAGAGCACAATCTAGGCTTAGCGAGCATTCATTGGCATTCATCCTTTAGCAAGCGAATCTGACTAGGAAGATCGAATTTCTCGGGCGCACAGGGGTGTCTAATATCTTCCCCGTGTGTTACAGGAATTCTTACCCTTTCTCTGGTTTATAGACATTTAGCCTTTTCATGTGTATCACATGCAGTCATCTGTGTTTGTGGTTTTCCTCATCTTTCCCTTAAAAGACTAGGTGGCGACTCCTTTTCTTTTCTGTTTTTATCCCGTCTTGCGCCCTCGCCGTCTTGGCATGGCTGTGGCCTCCTTCCTCTGGCGCGACCTCGTGCTGGATCCCCCAGGCCAGGCATGGTCACAGAAACTGGTGACTCCGCTGGGGATACCAGATTTCGGCTTTCAGGTTAGTCTTTTCGCTTGTTTCGTGGGGCTTTGGTTTCATATGTTTGTTTGTTTGCCTTACTTGTGGTTGTTTGCTTACTTAGTGTGCTTTCAGCACTTTCTTTCACACATTTGCTTTGTCACTGTACACACATGCTATATATCTTGCCTTTTGATGTGATGGATGTTTTCTTTTCACAATCATGATGTCATGACACTTGCACATGTTATGATTATGCATTTTGCTTGTTGTTTGCTTGCTTGCTTGCCTTACTTGTGTGTTTTCTTTCCCTTTTGCACTTGACATGCCTAGGAGAGTAGAGACTTGTTTGTTTCCCCCTTCTCGTTAAAATAAAACATACAAACTCAGAGAACAATTAGTAAGGCAAAACTAGAGACCAATTTGAACTCTTCCTCCTAGTTAATAAAATGCAAGTAAAAGACATAGAAGCATACATGCACGATTCATTCATATAGGTGCATGCATTCTACTCCCCTGAGTCCACCTACAGTTTGCGAAGGACAATTCTGGTAACCCGTTCTATGGCTTTGGCGTGGGACGTGTTGCTAGTTTGTCCCCCTTGTCCGGGGTTGTGTCGGTGCTAGTAGAGGGTACAACTCTATGCTATTGCGGGAGATGAGGCCACCAATGCACCACCCATTCACTACTTGTGCCTTGGCCAGGATCTAGAGCGGGGACCTTACTTTCTTGCCTTGAGTCGGAACCCGCATACCCCTGAGAGAGTCCAGAGTAGACAGCTTACTAGGACACACATAGATTGTGAGAGAGCACATAATAGTTGCATCCATATGCATGTGCATTCATGCCACCATAATAACATTGCATCTATGTCTTGTTCTACTCACATCAGGTTTCCTTGATGCCTATTTGTTTCTTACAAGTTAGCAAGCGAGTTCCTCTGCTGGAGCTCGAGCGTCCCTGTTTTCTATTTCCCCTTTGGTGATAGATCTCGCCCATCCTTTTCTGAGTTACTTGTCACTGCCGACGGTAGCTTGTCCTAGGACCTGTCCATGGCCTTATCGCTGCAGTCCAATTTTTACTCGCTCTCGTTCCACCATGGCCCAGCGTCCTGGTTAGTTTTTGACTTCTACTGCTCTTGAGGTGACTGCCTTTGTGGTCCCTCCTTTGACACTGATTTCTTCTGCCACTCCTCTCAACAGTCGTTTCCCGATGGTCGGAAATTCCTTGGGCACCAGAAACTGGCAGGCTCACTCCACTGCGGAGACGATCATTGAGGCCGTCACTGTGACAGCCACACACATTCTGGAGACCCAGCCTTTGTCTTATCCTCTGGCTGGACTTGCTACTTTTAGCACCCAGCCACTTGCGGCGACATCTCTGATAGGATCTCTCTGCTAGACAGTCTGAAGTCCCACCTCCACTTGGATCCTCTAAGCCTTTTACTGTGGTCTTTGGTACTGCTACTGACGAGTCTCGTGCCCTCCATGACCGACAACTTCTTAAGCTCGCTTAAAAGATTCAGGGCATGGGTTTCTACATCCTTCCAGCTGCTGCTGCTCCTTCGATGGTTCCAGAGGTCCCTGTGTTGCCGTCTCTTGCATATCACGCTACATCAACTGCACCACCTCTCCGGCCATCGCCCTAGCTTCTTTCGACTTCAGTGGTGACGGGACTGGCTCCGCCTGTCGCTTCCTCACTAGTCACCGCACAGCATCCCTCCTATGCACTTGGTGGCCAGCCTTTAGGTTCGGCAGGGGCACAACACCCTCACGTCTCATTCCCCGGATCCGTCTCGGGACAGCAGCTATACCCCACTCACAATGCACCCCACCTAGCACATCATGCATCTCCCCCTCCCTTCTTGCATTAGAACCAAGTTTCTGCATACATCCTACAACACTTTGCACCAACACGTAGGTACGCCAACCATCGTGCACTGACACTAGCAGACACGATGGTGGATCCGGAGAAGCACCTCGGTGCGACCCATGTGGCGTACGTAGGACCCTCCCTAGCTGCATCACCCTCATTAGCCACTCCAGACGCCTCCACGCTAGGGTGGGCGATATTGAGAAAGCACTTCGACAAGTGCGGGGAGGAGATTATCAGTCTTACCAATTCTGGGACCTTTGCTATTTCCCAGAGGCTACTCTTCCACCGAACTTTCAAGTCCCAGATTTTGAGAAATATAATAGTAAAGGCTGCCCTATCTTACATCTAAGGGCGTACTGCGGAGATCTTGCACAGCTCCAGGCTGATGAGAGGTTATTGATCCGTCTTTTCCAAAAGAGTTTAATCGGTCCCACACTGAAATGGTTTACCTCTCTAGATATGGCCCGGGTAAAGGCTTGGAACGACCTTAGTCAGGCGTTCCTGGAATAGTACTCCTTTAACTTCGACTTGGTCCCTAAGCGTGAGGACCTTGCCGCCACCAAGCAGAAGCCCCATGAATCATTTAGAGAGTATGTTGGGCGTTGGCATGCTCTCGCTTCACAAGGATAAACCCTCTGATGAGGAATCCATTGAGATGGTTATCTAAGGAGCACAACCAGCCACTGGGGCCCTACTTAGCATATAACCTATCACCACTTTCACATCACTGATTCGTGCAGGTGCTCACGTAGAAAGTTCGCTGCGTAGTGGCAGCTTCCCCGTGCTCACAGCATTTGCCAAACAAGCTGCGTCCCTTGCTCTTGTCCCAGGAACAAGTGGTAGCAACACTAGCATTGGCGCAAACGGTAACGCCAATAAGAGGAGGGATCCCCCCCGGAATGCCGTTGCATACGTTGGATCGCCTGTAGTGCCTATTGACACGGGACGCCCATCTCAGCAGCATTTTGTTTATGCACCCAGGTAGAGCACCACACACCTCTCACATCACCACTGTCATCGAGCCAGTGTATCCTATCGCACCGGCAAGGCCAGGACCGTACCAAGGTCAGGCACGATCGCGCCGCCCAGTTCGCCGATTCACGCCTCTGGTCGAGCCATTGAGCGTCGTCCTTTCGAAGCTACAATCACTCTTGAAGTTCCCAAAAGTCCGCCCATCGCCGCATCCACTGCCAGGGTGGTACAAAGCAGACTTATTCTGTAACTTCCATCGCTCTGAGGGGCATGCGACGGATAGTTGCTTCGCGCTTTGGCATGCTATTTAGGACCTGATTGACAATAAGGTCATTGTCATTCACACTCAACGACTGCCCCTTGCGTACAACAAGCAAGCTCGGATTTAAAGCTGAGGATATTGTGCCAGCAGTAAAGGGGATGATGTCGTTCGACAACATGCACCACGATGTGTTGGGCTTGTTGGTAATCCCTCTTGTCATTGATCTGGCTGAGTTTGATGTGGAATTCTACGTCGTGGATCTTGAACTTTCGTTTAATCCACTGCTTGGGCGCCCTTGGCTCCACAAGCATCAAGTCATCCCGTCGACTCTCCATCGAATGATAAAGTTCAACTGGGGCGATAATATCATTACCGTCATGGCTGAAAACTTTGAGAAGGAGAAGATCGATGCTGTGTCAACCTTGTCCCACTAGACTATCTTCTTTGACTCCAAGCCCTCAGATCTTCTATTCTGGATTAATCAGTTTGAGCCGGTTAATTTCATTCCTGAATATGAACGTGGAAACTACCCACTTGTCCGTAGCAACCCCTCCAGGATGGTTGAGAATTTATGTCGCCATTGGGGATATGAGAAGGGGACACCTCTCGAAAAGTACGGTCAGGGGATCATGGAGCCTGTTGCCGCCAAGGAGCGAAGAGATCGAGAAGGACTCAGTTATGAACAGCTATGTCAAGAAGAAAGTTCTCGACACTTGCGGAGAATGAAGTCGAACCACTCTCCCGCTTGCACTAACTTTGTTAGTGCAGGCATTCTCAGTCCAGGGCAAAGTCCAGACTTGGCGGAGCTAAAACGAGACATTTCGTCAAGCGCAGTCGAATGCGTAAGCATCGAGGACTACTTTTCCGAAGAAGATGCAGCTACAGTCTCTAGTCCAACCACCACAGTAACAGTTCCATCCATGGTAGTTCCAGTGCCAGCCATAGCAGTTATGGTTCTAGTGGCTGTAGCATCAATTCCAGCCACCGCAGTTTCAACTCTAGCCGCCGCAGTATCAGTTCCAGCTATATCAGTTTCCTCTCCAACCAACATAGTTCCTGGCACAGTCATGATGTAAGATATGACAGTTCCAGTTTCAACCATAACCGTAGCTCCAGTCACTGTATCAACAGTAGTAGATCCAGCTTCTGCATCAGTCCCCACTATGATCTCAGACACAACAGTGACCCTAGAGGCGAGCCATGGAGCCTCCGTCGGACATCATGTCGCAGATCCTCTTTCCCAGCACACTCCAACGCAGGTAATGCCTGCCTAGATCAGATTGTTCCCGTGGAGCGTCGACCCCTGCTTAGTACCTTTGACATGCGCTAGCCATGTTCCAGAGGACGCATATTATGTGGATTTCGCATCTAATGAAGACGAGGGAGCACTAATGGAAGCACAGATGGACGAGGTGGTCCAAAGCATGAAGTTCTATTCCAAAAGTAGCTCGTCGTCTTAGTAGAGGATATCATAGAGGAAGTGAGGCACAGAAAAGGAAAAGCAGCGATGGTTGAAGCAGCCTCTCCCTCGCCATAGTAAACTCAGGACCATTCCACTATCATGGTTCTAAAGGAAGAAGAAGAGATAGTTTACTCTAGACCAGACGAATTAATCACTCAGCAGCTGGGAGGCGGGTCTAGATGGTACCAGTAGCCCAAGTCCCACCTTACGCAAGGTGGGGGCCAAAAAAAAAAAGACCCTGAGCTGAGCTCAAGGAAGAACGTAGGCAGCGTCACTCTAATCAGTCAGCAATAGGATAGCCGCCAACCAGCAGTATCCCTTGTAAATAGCAAAGAAAATCCTGAAAAAGTAGAAAGTCTAGAAAACCAAAAAAAATTAGAAAAACCAAAAAAATTAGCAATAAGTGAAGAAGCAGCATCAGAGAGTCAAGAAACATTGGACTCGAGAGAGGATACAGAACAGGGTGACACAGAGATTGCTTGCCGCCAGTACAAGAATACGAGAGTCAGTGTAACTCTCCTTTGGCGCCAAACGGGCCTAGCATCGGAGCAGATTTGCACGTTCGATACAGTGGATCCAACCACTTAGAAGGAGATGTTGTCTGAGCTCGTGGCCTATGGAGAGGAAGATGACAGCGGTGCACCTGGGGATGACGACGCACTAGCAGAATTCCAGGACCATGATAATGACCCAGAAGGATCGAATCTCCATGTGGAGGAGGAGACTGAGCTCGTGAACATCGAGATCACTGATGATGTCAAAGAATTGCACATCAGTGCTAAGCTCACCCCGCAGTTGAGGGCAGAATTCATCGCCTTCCTTAAGGAATACGTAGATGTCTTTGCCTGGACTTACAGCGACATGGTCGGTCTGGATGTAGAGGTAGCAGTACACAATCTGCCATTGAAGCCAAATGTCAAGCCCATCAAGCAAAAGCTCAGAAGATGGAGACCCCAGTGGCTGCTTAAACTTAAGGAAGAAATTATGAAGCAGGATAAGGTGGACTTCCTTAAAGTCGTCTTATACCCAAAATGGCTTGCAAACGTTGTCCCAGTCCCAAAGAAGGATGGACGGGTTTGCATGTGAATTGATTATAGAGATCTCAACCAAGCGAGTCCAAAGGACGACTTCCTGCTACCTCACATTGACATCCTTGTAGACAATACAAAATGCTATCATTTATGGATGGATTCTCAGGCTACAATCAGATCAAGATGGCAGAAGAAGATATGGAGAAGACATCATTCATCACTCCGTGGGGAATCTTCTGCTACATGGTGATGCCATTTGGACTCAAGAATGCAGGGGTTACATATCAGAGAGCTATGACAGTGCTATTCCACGACCTCATGCTCAAGAGGTCGAAGTTTATGTTGATGATATGATAGTTAAATCCAAAGAGCTTAAGGATCATCTAGCTTGCCTGAGGAAGCTGTTCCATCGTTTGCGTAAGTACAAGCTCTGCCTTAACCCTAGTAAATGTGCCTTCGGGGTTTCAACTGGCAAGTTTTTTGGCCACATCATTAGCCAGAGGGGAATCGAGGTCGATCTAGATATGGTCCGGGCTATAATTGACATGCCTCCCCCAACTACAGAGAAAGAAGTTAGAGGACTGTTGGGTTGCCTGCAATATATCAGCCAGTTCATAGCACAGCTCACACCAATCTGCGAGTCGATCTTCAAGCTCCCGATGAAGAATGCACAGATTGGTTGGAACGAGGAATGTCAGGTAGCCTTTGACAAGATCAAGCAGTTATTAGCCAGACCTCTAGTTTTGGTCCCACCGGAGCCAGGGTGGCCTTTACTCCTTTATCTATCCGTGACTCAACATTCCATGGGAGTAGTATTGGGCCAGCATGATGAATCTGGTCGCAAGGAGAGGGCGATATATTATCTGAGTAAGAAGTTTAATGATTGCGAGGCTAGGTACACTACCATAGAGAAGGTCTGCTTATCTCTAGTTTGGGCAGCTCAACGCCTAATGCATTATATGATGGTGTAGACACCCCAATTTTGAGCTCATTTGGCAGCAGGCTCCTCCGGTTGATGCTCTGGTCGCGACCACCAAAATCCTAGTCCACATAGGTCCCAATCAGATCCACACTAGCCCACCTGACCTAGTAAAACAC
>JAMKQA010018209.1:0-14561 GCA_024699735.1 Posidonia australis
GCCAACCGAGAAGCAATCGGTGATAGTTCGAAAGGCAGGATACCGAATATGTCCACCGAGAAGTTGGCGGTGACGGTTCGGAATGGCAGGAAAGACGAACTACTCGACCGAGAAGCAATCGGTGAATGTTCGAAAGCAGGGTACCGAATACGTTCACTGAGAAGCAGGCGGTGACGGTTCGGAAAGCAGGATAGACGAACTAGTCGACTGAGAAGCAATCGGTGATAGTTCGAAAGGCAGGACACCGAATACGTCCACCGAGAAGCTGTCGGTGATGATTCGGAAAGCAGGATTGACGAACTAGTCAACCGAGAAGCAATCGGTGACAGTTCGAATGACTGGATACCGAATACGTCCACCGAGAAGCGACCGTTGACGATTCAGAAAGTAGGATAGACGAAATAGTCAACAGAGAAGCAATCGATGACAGTTCGGAAGCCGGATACCGAATACGTCCACCGAGAAGAAGCCGGTGACGATTCAAAAAGCAGGATCGACGATCTAGCCAACTGAGAAGCAATCGATGACAGTTCGAAGGGCAGGATACCGTATACGTCCACCGAGAAGACGGCGGTGACGGTTTAGAAAGACAAGATAGACGAACTAGTTGATCGAGAAGCAATCGGTGATAGTTCGAAAGGTAGGATACCGAATACGTGCACCGGGAAGCAGCCGGTGACGATTCAGAAAGCAGGATAGACGAACTAGCCAATCGAGAAGCAATCGGTGACAATTCGAAAGCTCGGATAGTGAATACGTCCATCGAGAAACGGTCGGCGACGATTCAGAAAGCAGGATAGATGAACTAGCCAACCGAGAAGCAATCAGTGACTGTTCGAAAGGTAGGATACCGAATACGTCCACCAAGAAGTAGCCGGTGATGATTCAGAAAGCAGGATAGACGAACTAGCCAACCGAGAAGAAATTTGTGACAGTTCGAAAGGCAGGATACCAAATACATTCACCGAGAAGTAGGCGGTGACGGTTCGGAAAGGCAGGATAGACGAACTAGTCGACCGAGAAGCCATCGGTGACAGTTCGAAAGGCAGGATACCAAATACGTCCACCGAGAAGCAGGCGGTGATGGTTCGGAAAGGTAGGATAGACGAACTAGATGATCGAGAAGCAATCGGTGATAGTTCGAAAGGTAGGATACCGAATACGTCCACCGAGAAGCAGCCAGTGACGATTCGGAAACAAGGATAGACGAACTAGTCAACCGAGAAGCAATCAATGACAGTTGGAAAGGCAAGATACCGAATACGTCCACCGAAAGCAGGCGATGATGGTTCGGAAAGGCCAGATAGACGAACTAGTCGACCGAGAAGCATTTGGTGATATTTCGAAAGGCAGGATACTGAATACGTCCACCGAGAAGTAGCCGACGATGATTCGGAAAGCAGGATAGACAAACTAGTCAACCGAGAAGCAATCGATGACAGTTCGAAAGGTAGGATATCGAATACGTCCACCGAGAAGCAGGCGGTGACTGTTCGGAAAGGTAGGATAGACGAGCTAGTCAACCGAGAAGCTATCGGTGACATTTGGAAAGGCAAGATACGGAATACGACCACCGAGAAGCAGCCAGTGACGATTCAGAAAATAGGATAGACAAACTAGCCAACCGAGAAGCAATCGGTGACTATTCGAAAGGCAGGATACCGAGTACGTTCACCGAGAAGCCAGCGGTGACGGTTCGGAAAGGCAGGATAGATGAACTAGTCGACCGAGAAGCCATCGGTGATAGTTTGAAAGGCAGGATACCAAATACGTCCACCGAGAAGTAGGCGGTGACTGTTCGGAAAGGCAGGATAGACGAACTAGTCGACCGAGAAGCAATCAGTGACAGTTTGAAAGTAGGATACCGAATACGTCCACCGAGAAGTTGGCGGTGATGGTTCAGAAAGGTAGGATAGACGAACTAGTCGACCGAGAAGCAATCGGTGATAGTTCGAACGGCAGCATACCGAATACGTCCACCGTGAAGCAGCCAGTGACGATTCAGAATGTAGGGTAGACGAACTAGTCGACCGAGAAGCATTCGGTGATATTTCGATAGGCAGGATACCGAATACGTCCACCGAGTAGTAGCCAGTGATGATTCGGAAGGCAGGATAAACAAACTAGTCAACCGAGAAGCAATCGATGACTGTTCGAAAGGTAGGATACTAAATACGTCCACTGAGAAGCAGGCGGTGACCATTCGGAATGGTAGGATAGACGAGCTAGTCAACCGAGATGCAATCGGTGACAGTTCGAAAGGTAGGATACCGAATACATTCACCGAGAAGTAGGCGGTGATGGTTCGGAAAGGCAGGATAGACGAACTAGTCGACTGAGAAGCCATCGGTGATAGTTCGAAAGGCTGGATATCGAATACGTCCACCGAGAAGTAGGCGGTGACTGTTCGGAAAGGCAGGATAGAAGAACTGGTCAACCGAGATGCAATCAGTGACAGTTCGAAAGCAGGATACCGAATACGTCCACCGAGAAGCAGGCGGTGATGGTTTGGAAAGATAGACGAACTAGACGACCGAGAAGCAATCGGTGATAGTTCGAAAGGCAGGATACCGAATACGTCGACCGAGAAGCAGGCAGTGACTGTTCGGAAAGGTAGGATAGACGAGCTAGTCAATCGAGAAGCAATCGGTGACAGTTAGAAAGGTAGGATACCGAATACATTCACCGAGAAGTAGGCGGTGACTGTTCGGAAAGGTAGGATAGACGAACAAGTCGACCGTGAAGCAATCTGTGACATTTCGAAAGGTAGGATATTGAATACGTCCACCGAGAAGCAGCCGATGACGATTCAGAAAGCAGGATAGATAAACTAGCCATCCGAGAAGCAATCAGTGACAATTTGAAAGGCAGGATACCAAATACGTTCACCGAGAAGCAGGCGGTGGCGGTTCAGAAAGCAGGATAGACGAACTTGTTGACCAAGAAGCAATCAGTGATAGTTTGAAAGGCAAGACACCGAATACGTCCATCGAGAAGTAGTCGGTGACGATTCGGAAAGCAGGATAGACAAACTAGCCAACCGAGAAGCAATCGGTGACAGTTCGAAAGGCAGGATACCAAATACGTCCACCGAGAAGTAGGCGGTGAGGGTTCGGAATGGCAGGAAAGACGAACTACTCGACCGAGAAGCTATCAGTTAAAGTTCGAAAGCAGGATACCGAATACGTTCACCAAGAAGCAGGTGTTGACGGTTCGGAAAGCAGGATAGACGAACTAGTCGACCGACAAGCAATCGGTGATAGTTCGAATGGGAGGACACCGAATACGTCCACCGAGAAGCAGTCGGTGACGATTCGGAAAGTAGGATTGACGAACTAGTCAACCAAGAAGCAATCAGTGACAGTTTGAATGGCGGGATACCGAATACGTCCACCGAGAAGCGACGGGTGACGATTCGGAATGTAGGAAAGACGAAATAGTCAACAGAGTAGCAATCAGTGACAGTTTGAAAGCCAGATGCCGAATACGTCCACCGAGAAGAAGCCGGTGACGATTTAAAAAGCAGGATCGACGATATAGCCAACCGAGAAGCAATCAATGACAGTTCGAAAGGAAGGATACCGAATACGTCCACCGAGAAGCAGGCGGTGACGGTTCGGAAAGACAGGAGAGACGAACTAGTCGATGGATAAGCAATCGGTGATAGTTCGAAAGGTAGGATACCGAATACGTCCACCGAGAAGCAGCTGGTGACGATTCGGAAAGCAGGATAGACGAACTAGCCAATCGAGAAGCACTCGGTGACAATTCGAAAGGCAGGATACCGAATACGTCCATCGAGAAATGGCCGGTGACGATTTAGAAAGCAGGATAGGCGAACTAGCAAACCGAGAAGCAATCAGTGACTGTTCGAAAAGTAGGATACTGAATACGTCCACCGAGAAGCAGGCAGTGACGATTCAGAAAATAGGATAGACGAAGTAGCCAACCGAGAAGCAATCGGTGACTGTTCGAAAGGCAGGATCCGAATATGTTCACCGAGAAGCAGGCGGTGATCGTTTGGAAAGGCAGGATAGACGAACTAGTCGACCGAGAAGCAATCGGTTATAGTTCGAAAGGTTGGATACCAAATACATCCACCGAGAAGCAGGCGGTGACTATTTGAGAAAGGCAGGATAGACGAACTAGTCGGCCGAGAAGCAATCTGTGACAGTTTGAAAGCAAGATACCGAATACGTCCACCGAGAAGCAGGCGGTGATGGTTCGGAAAGGTAGGATAGACAAACTAGTCGACCGAGAAGCAATCGGTGATAGTTCGAAAGGCAGGATACCGAATACGTCCACCGAGAAGCAGCCAGTGACGATTCGGAAAGCAGGATAGACGAACTAGTCAACCGAGAAGCAATCAGTGACTGTTCGAAAGGCAGGAAACCGAATACGTCCACGGAAAGAAGGCAGTGACGGTTCGGAAAGGCCGGATAGACGAACTAGTCGACCGAGAAGCAATCGGTGATAGTTCGAATGGCAGGATACCGAATACGTCCACCGAGAAGCAGCCAGTGACGATTCGGAAAGCAGGATAGACGAACTAGTCAACCGAGAAGCAATCAGTGACAGTTCGAAAGGCAGGAAACCGAATACGTCCACCGAAAGACGGCGGTGACGGTTCGGAAAGGCTGGATAGACGAGCTAGTCGACCGAGAAGCATTCAGTGATATTTCGAAAGGCAGGATACCGAATACGTCCATCGAGAAGTAGCCGGTGATGATTCGGAAGGCAGGTTAGATAAACTAGTCAACCAAGAAGCAATCGAAAACAGTTCGAAAGGCAGGATACCGAATACGTCCACCGAGAAGCAGGCGGTGACCGTTCGGAAAGGTAGGATAGACGAGCTAGTCAACCGGGAAGCAATCGGTGACAGTTAGAAAGGTAGGATACCGAATAGATTCACCGAGAAGTAGGCGGTGACGGTTCGGAAAGGCAGGTTAGACGAACTAGTCGACCGAGAAGCCACCGGTGATAGTTCGAAAGGCAGGATACCGAATACGTCCACCGAGAAGTAGGCGGTGACTGTTCGGAAAGGCAGGATAGACGAACTAGTCGACCGAGAAGCAATCAGTGACATTTCGAAAGTTAGGATACTGAATACGTCCACTGAGAAGCAGCCGATGACGATTCAGAAAGTAGGATAGACGAACTAGCCAACCGAGAAGCAATCGGTGACAATTTGAAAGGCAGGATACCAAATACGTTCACCAAGAAGCAGGCGGTGGCGGTTCGGAAAGCAGGATAGAGGAACTTGTTGACCAAGAAGCAATCAGTGATAGTTCGAAAGGCAAGACACTGAATACGTCCATCGAGAAGCAGGCGGTGATGGTTCAGAAAGGTAGGATAGACGAACTAGACGACCGAGAAGCAATCGGTGATAGTTCGAAAGGCAGGATAACGAATACGTCCACCGAGAAGCAGCCAGTGACGATTCAGAAAGTAGGATAGACGAACTAGTCAACCGAGAAGCAATCAGTGACAGTTGGAAAGGTAGGATACCGAATACGTCCACCGAAACCAGGCGGTGACGGTTCAAAAAGGACGGATAGACGAACTAGTCGACCGAGAAGCATTCGGTGATATTTCGAAAGGCAGGATACCGAATACGTCCACCGAGAAGTAGCTGGCGATGATTCGGAAAGCAGGATAGAAAAACTAGTCAACCGCGAAGCAATCGATGACAGTTCGAAAGGTAGGATACCAAATACGTCCACCAAGAAGCAGGCGGTGACCGTTCGGAAAGGTAGGATAGACGAGCTAGTCAACCGAGAAGCAATCGGTGCCATATCGAAAGGCAGGATACTGAATACGTCCACCGAGAAGCAGCCAGTGACGATTCAGAAAGCAGGATAGATGAACTAGCCAACCAAGAAGCAATCGGTGACAATTCGAAAGGTAGGATACCAAATACGTTCACCGAGAAGTAGGCGGTGGCAGTTCGGAAAGCAGGATAGAGGAACTTGTTGACCAAGAAGTAATCGGTGATAGTTCGAAAGGGAGGACACCAAATACATCCACCGAGAAGCAGTCGGTGACGATTCAGAAAGCAGGATAGACATACTAGCCAACCGAGAAGCAATTGGTGACAGTTCGAAAGGCAGGATACCGAATACGTCCACCGAGAATCAGGCGGTGACGGTTCGGAAAGGCCGGATAGACGAACTAGTCGACTGAGAAGCATTCGGTGACATTTCGAAAGGCAGGATACCGAATACGTCCATCGAGAAGTAGTTGGTGATGATTCGAAAGGCAGGATAGACAAACTAGTCAACCGAGAAGCAATCGATTACAGTTCGAATGGCAGGATACCGAATACGTCCACCGAGAAGCAGGCGGTGACCGTTCGGAAAGGTAGGATAGACGAGCTAGTCAACCGAGAAGCAATCAGTGACAGCTCAAATGGCAGGATACTGAATACGTCCACCGAGAAGCAGCCGGTGAAGATTCTGAAAGCAGGATAGACGAACTAGCCAACCGAGAAGCAATCGGTGACAGTTCAAAAGGCAGGATACCAAATACGTTCATCAAGAAGAAGGCGGTGGCGGTTCGGAAAGCAGGATAGACGAACTAGTTGACCAAGAAGCAATTGGTGATAGTTCGAAAAGCCGAACACCAAATACGTCCACCGAGAAGCAGCCGGTGACGATTCAGAAAGCAGGATAGATGAACTAGCCAAACATGAAGCATTCGGTGATAGTTCGAAAGGCAGGATACCGGATCCGTTCACCGAGAAGCAAGCGGTGACGGCTCGGAAAGGCAGGACAGACGAAGTAGTCGACCGAGAAGCAATCGGTGATAGTTCGAAAGGCAGGATACCAAATACGTCCACTAAGAAGCAGGCGGTGACTGTTCGGAAAGGCAGGATAGACGAACTAGTCGACCGAGAGGCAATCAGTAACAGTTCGAAAGCAGGATACCGAATACGTCCACCGAGAAGCAGGCGGTGATGGTTCAGAAAGGCAGGATAGACGAACTAGTCGACCGAGAAGCAATTGGTGATAGTTCAAAAGGCAGGATACCGAATACGCTCACCGAGAAGCAGCCAGTGTCGATTCGGAAAGCAGGATAGACGAACTAGTCAACCGAGAAGCAGTCAATGACAGTTCGAAAGGTAGGATACTGAATTCGTCCACTGAGAAGTAGCCAGTGATGATTCAGAAAGCAGGATAGATGAACTAGCCAACCGAGAAGCAATCGGTGACAGTTCGAAAGGCAGGATACCAAATACGTCCACCGAGAAGCAGCCGGTAACGATTCAGAAAGTGGATAGACGAACTAGTCAACCGAGAAGCAGTCGGTGACAGTTTGAAAGGCAGGATACAGAATACGTCCACCGAGAAGCAGGCGGTGACGGTTCGGAAAGCAAGATACCGAATACGTCCATCGAGAAGCGACCGGTGACGATTCGGAACGTAGGACGAACTAGTCAACCGAGAAGCAATCGGTGACAATCCGAAAGCAGGATACCGAATACGTCCACCGAGGAGCAGCCGGTGACGATTCAAAAATTATGATCGACAAACTAGCCAACCGAGAAGCAATCGATGACAGTTTGAAAGGCAGGATACCGAATACGTCCACCGAGAAGCAGGCGGTGACGGTTCGGAAAGACCAGATAAACGAACTAGTCGATCGAGAAGCAATCAGTGATAGTTCGTAAGGAAGGATACCGAATACGTCCACCGAGAAGCAGCCAATGACGATTCAGAAAGCAGGATAGACGAACTAGCCAACCGAGAAGCAATCGGTGACAGTTCGAAAGGCAGGATACCGAATACGTCCACCGAGAAGATGCCGATAACGATTTAGAAAGTAGGATAGACGAACTAGTCAACCGAGAAGCAATCGGTGACTGTTCGAAAGGCAGAATAACGAATACGTCCACCGAGAAGCAGGCGGTGACGGTTCAGTAAGCAGGATACCGAATACGTCCACCGTGAAGCGACCGGTGACGATTCGGAAAGTAGGATAGATGAACTAATCAACCAAGAAGCAATCCGTGACAGTTGGAAAGGCCGGATACCAAATACGTCCATCGAGAAGCAGGCGGTGACGGTTCGGAAGGCAAGATAGATGAACTAGTCAACCGAGAAGCAATCGGTGATAATTCGAAAGGCAGGATACTGAATACATCCACCGAGAAGCAGTCGGTGACGATTCGAAAAGCTGGATAGACGAACTAGTCGACCGAGATGAAATCGGTGATAGTTCGAAAGGTAGGATACCGAATACGTCCACCGAGAAGCAGTCAGTGACGATTCGGAAAGCAGGATAGACGAACTAGTCAAGCGATAAGCAATCGGTGACCGTTCGAAATGCAGGATATCGAATACGTCCATCGAGAAGCAGCTGGTGACGATTCCAAAAGCAGGATAGACGAACTAGCCAACCGAGAAGCAATCAGTGACAGCTCGGAAGGCGGGATACGAGAAGCAGGTGGTGACGGTTCGGAAAGCTGGATAGACAAACTAGTCAACTGAGAAGTAATCAGTGATAGTTCGAACAACAGGATACCGAATACGTCCACCGAGAAGCAGGCGGTGACGGTTCGAAAGGCAGGATAGACGAACTAGTCATTCGAGAAGCAATCGGTGATAGTTCGAAAGGCAAGATACCGAATACGTCCACCGTGAAGCAGTCGGTGACGATTCATAAAGCAGGATAGATGAACTAGTCGACTGAGAAGCAATCGGTGATAGTTCGAAAGGCAGGATATCGAATACGTCCACTGAGAAGCAGCCGGTGACAATTCAGAAAGCAGGATAGACGTATTAGCCAACCGAGAAGCAATTAGATACAGTTCGAACGGCAGGATACTGAATACGTCCACCGAGAAGCAGCCAGTGACGATTCGGAAAGCAAGATAGACGAACCAGTCGAACGAGAAGCAATCGGTGGCAGTTCAAAAGCAAGATACCGAATACGTTCACCTAGAAGCAGGCGGTGACGGTTCGGAAAGTAGGATAGACGAACTAGTCGACCAAGAAGCAATCGGTGATAGTTCGAAAGGCAGGATACCGAATACGTCGACCGAGAAGCAGCCAGTGATAATTCGGAAAGCAGGATAGATGAACTAGTCAACCGAGAAGTAATCGGTGACAGTTCGAACGGCAGGATACTGAATACGTCCTTCGAGAAGCAGCCGGTGACGATTCGGAAAGCAGGATTGACGAACTAGTCGACCGAGAAGCAATCGGTGACAGTTCAAAAATTTGATACCGAATATGTTCACCGAGATGCAGGCGGTTACGGTTCGGAAAGCAGGATAGACGAACTAGTCGATTGAGAAGCAATCGGTGATAGTTCGAATGGCAGGATACCGAATACGTCCACCGAGAAGCATCCGGTGACAATTCGGAAAGCAGGATAGACGAACTAGTCAACCGAGAAGCAATCGGTGATAGTGCGAATGGTAGGATACCGAATACGTCCCCCGAGAAGCAGCCAGTGACGATTCAAGAAAGCAGGATAGACGAACTAGCCAACCGAGAAGCAATCGGTGACAGTTCGAAAGGCAGGATACCGAATACGTCCACCGAGAAACAGGCGGTGACGGTTTGGAAAGCAGGATAGACGAACTAGTCAACCGAGACATAAATTGTTGCCAACTACTGAGTCATGTGTCTATAGTTGCTCTGAAATTGTACACAAGGGATTGCTAGAGCAGCAAATATGTTCACTACCCGAGCGCACAAGGTTATCTGCCAGTGATGAGTTGACGGACCCATCGTCGGATAGTTAGGGTTATCAGCCCGGGGATAAGGGGTTGGTTCTCCGATACATGAAAATAACTCAAGCCTCCTCCGGCCTTAAAGGAGACACGAGAAAAGGACAACGATTCGAATCTCCTCTGGACCTAAAGGAGATATGAGATGAAGGGAAAAAAGAGCTACTCCTGGAGGCTAGGAATCAACGACTCAGGACTCCTCCAGACATAAAGGAGTCAGACAGAACTCGAATCTCCTCCGAACTTAAAGGAAACACGAGAAAGAAAGGCACAGGACTGTTTCTGGAGGCTAGGAATCCGCGACTCAGGACTCCTCCGGACTTAAAGGAGTCGGATAGAACTTGAATCTCCTCCGGACTTAAAGGGGATTCAAGAAAAAGGGGCAGAGAGCTGTTCCTGAAGGCCAGGAATTAGCAACCCGGGACTCCTTCGGACCTAAAGGAGTCAGACAAAACTTGAATCTCCTCCAGACTTAAAGGAGACACGAGAAAAAGGGCAAAGAGCTAAGTGTTGTTCCTAGAGGCTAGGAATCAGTGGCACAGAACTCCTCCGGACTTAAAGGAGTCGGACAGAACTTGAATCTCCTCTGGACTTAAAGGAGACACGAGAAAAAGAGATAAGAGCCGTTCCTGGAGGCCGGGAATCAGCAGCACAGGACTCCTCTGGACTTAAAGCAGTCAGACAGAACTCGAATCTCCTCCGGACTTAAAGGGGATTCCAGAAAAAGGGGCAGAGAGTTGTTCCTAGAGGCCTGAAATCAGGGGCACAGGACTCCTCTGAACTTAAAGGAGTCAGACAGAACTCGAATCTCCTCCAGACTAAAAGGAGAATCAAGAAAACCGAATATAGAGCTAAGAGCCGTTCCTGGAGGCCAGGAATCAGAGGCACAGGACTCCTCTAGACTTAAAGGAGTGGGACAGAACTCGAATCTCCTCCAAACTTAATGGGGATTCAAGAAAAAGGGGCAGAGAGCTGTTCCTCGTGGCCAGGAATCAACAACCCGGGACTCCTCCGGACCTAAATGAGTCGGAAAAAACTTGAATCACCTCTGGACCTAAAGGAGACAAATGAAAAAGGGGCAAAGAGATAAGAGCTATTCCTAGAGGCCAGGAATCAGCAGCACAGGACTCCTCTGGACTTAAAGGAGTCAGACAAAATTCAATCTCGTCTGGACTTAAAGGAGATACGAGAAAAAGGGACAAAGAGCTAAGAGTTGTTCTTGGAGGCCAGGAATCAGCGGCACAAGACTCCTCCGAACTTAAAGGAGTGAGATAGAACTCGAATCTCCTCTGGATTTAAAGGGGATTCAAGAAAAAGGGGCAGAGAGCTGTTCCAGGAGGCTAGGAATCAGCAGCACAGGACTCCTCTGGACTTGAAGGAGTCGGATAGAACTCGAATTCCCTCTGGACTTAAAGGAGACACGAGAAAAAGTGACAAGAGTTGTTCCTGGAAACCAGGAATTAGCAGCACAGGACTCCTCCAGACTTAAAGGAGTCGGACAGAACTCGAATCTCCTCCGGACTTAAAAGAGATACGAGAAAAAGATATAAGAGTTGTTCCTGGATGCTAGGAATCAGCAGCACAAGACTCCTCCAGACTTAAAGGAGTCAGACAGAACTCGAATCTCCTCCGGACTTAAAGGAGATACGAGAAAAAAGGATGAATGAACTAGCCAACTATGGGGTAGTCGTTCAAAAGGCTGGATGGGTGAACTATTCAACCAAGAGACGGTTGGTGACAGTTCGGAAGGAATGTTGTCAAAGAACAAAACCAAGTGGCAGCTGACATGCCCCTGGTAACAGGAGGATAAGGATGTTGCTGAAAGAAAGGAACTGAGGAAGCTAAAGCCCGGATAGCTGGTTTCGCTAACAAATCCTTGCTGGTGGGTGCGTCCTGAATCATGACTGCCTTGCTCGCTCGATGTGTGACTGCTCTGTCCGTTCATTTAATGATGGCTGATCTGGATAACTACTGCTGTGATTCTGCACTGATATTCGCTGCATGGTTGGATAAGGGCTTCACAATGGCATTGTTTCCTCCTTGAGGATGGACTTGTTGGATATTCCTGACACCTCTCTCAGTTCACTGTTGTGTCACTGGCTGACTTCTGGGGAGTCTGACTTTGGCATTGGACTATTGACTATGCTCTCTTTTGCTGATTAAGGGAGTATGGATATCTTGACTTTGCTCTAATGTCAGAGGTTTAGTGCTATTGTTTTCCTCACTTCTGTGCTCGAGCTATGGAGCAGACAACATGTTTTGGACAAAGATACTGTCCCAAGAAGGGTCAACCAATAGGACAGCTGACATGCCCTTGGTTGACAGGGAAGTCTATCACCACAAAGGCAGCTGACATGCCCCTGGTGTACGATATCCTCTGCTAGCTCTTAGGCTGAAGAGCAGCTGACATGCCCCTAGTTTGGGACCTAGCGGGACCTTGCAAAGTGGACAAGTGGTAATGCATGCAAGCATAATGGTGTCATGTTGTGTCATCCCTCAGAATGAAGTTGGAACGCTAATCATGCCTGCTATGTGAAGAGCGGAAGACCTCGGTTCACAAAACACTACTTGGACTTCTAGGCTGTTGGTGGCTCTCTTGGGGTGGATTATTCAGTAGGTTAGGCTCTGTGCCAAACTCTCAGGGACTTAGACCTACTTTTTTGGTTTTTGACTTATTTCTTTTCTCTCTCTTAGGCTCGTAGGCTCGCTCTAACCCTAGCTTGGGGGTAATTGGCATCCAAATTTGGAGGGGGTTGCTGGGATTTTATGTAAGGGGTGGCTAGTCCCTTGGGCTACGTTGATTTCATGTAAGGGGTGGCTAGTCCCTTGGTCTGCTAGGATCTTTGGGATGCCTGCTTCGACTCCTCCCCAAGGTAAGGGGTAGGGATAGAGTTGGCCTACTTGCCTCTCTCTGTTAGGGCTAGCTTCTGACTTCGACTTCTGTCTTCTTATTTCTTTTATGCCCTTGTGGATATTTTTATTTTTCTATTTTATTTTGGTTCACACTCATGCTCGCTCCTAACATTTTATCTCCCTCTGGAGGTGTAAGTCCCCGTGGGAGTTTGGACACTTCGCCTAACACTGTTTGGATGGTGGCTCCCTCACTCACTAGAATGTCTAGGTAGTGACAATTGAAGAGGTGTAGACCCTTCTCAAGCAGGCTAGCTATTCCGATTCTCGTCATCGGGATGAGATGCTGATGCTTTATGCATGGATGGATGCAGTTATGGATGCTTACGCTATCGATGTGCAAGAAAGTAAAAATCAAATGGTATGGATTAGATGCATTTGGATTATCTTTATTTGAGAAGTATGCACGCATGATGAAGTGGTGAATGATGCATGATGCGCCAAAGGATATTTTGCAAGGCGAGGATACGCTTCTTTCGCTCATTAGTAGTACTTCTTCAGATAACATGTGTTGACTGGCTCCAGTTGCTCGAGGCTATCCATGTCTTCGAGGATTGCCGCGCCTCCCAAATAGATCTGTTTGATGACATAGGGACCATGCCAGTTGGGTCGAAACTTGCCTCGATCGTTTGGGAGATGTATGGCCCGCAGAACTTGATCACCTGATACGAAGCTCGTAGGTCGGACTCTTTTCTGATATGATCTGGCCATTCTCGCTTGATAGCAGTGGGCATTGTGCATGGCCTGTAGTCTATGTTCGTCAACCAAATTCAGTTGGATGTATCGATCCTCGACCCATTCGGCCTCTTCAAGTTCACCTTCCCTCAAGATTTTGAGTGATGGGATCTCCACTTCGACTGGTAGGACCGCCTCCATGCCATACACCAATGAGTAAGGTGTCGCTTCTGTAGAGGTCCGAACCGACGTCGTGTAAGCCCATAACGCATATGGGAGTTTCTCATGTCAATCCTTATGTGCCTCCGTGCTCTTCTTTAGGATTCTGATTAAGTTCTTATTTGCTGACTCCACGACACCGTTCATTTGTGGGCGGTACGGGGAAGATTTGTGATGTTTGATCCTGAGGCTCTGTAGATAGTCCTCCAATCTCTGAGCTACGAAGTTCCTGCCATTGTCTGAGATGATGGAGTGTGGTACCCCATATTGGGCTATGATATTGTTTTTGATGAACTTCTCTATGGCTACAGTTGTGACCGTTTTGTATGAGGCCGCTTCTACCCACTTGGTAAAATAATCTATGGCTACCAGGATGTAGCGGTGGCCGTTGGATGAGGCCGGATGGATTGCTCCAATGACATCTATTCCCCAAGTGGAGAATGTCCATGGCGACGACATGCTGTGCAGTTCCTGAGGGGGAGCATGTATGAAATTCCCATGAATCTGACAGTTGTGGCACTTACGCACGAAGTGACAACAATCTGCTTCTATGGTTGACAAAAAGTAGCCTTGCAACGTGATTTTCTTGGCCAGCAGTATTCCACTCATGTGAGGATCGCATGCACCGGCGTGGATTTGAAGCATCAAAGTATCAGCCTCTTTCATGTCAACACACCTCAAAAGCATCTGGTTATATGACCTTCTGTATAAGTGTTCCCCACTTGCGACAAACATTTTCGATCATCCGAAGGGGGTTGTTACGAACGGTCAAGTAACTGACACGCTCGAGGGACGGAATGAAACTGACTGGCTCGAGGGGGTCGGGATATACAGGATATGGATAAGAAGTTGAACAAGAGGCTGGATAAGATGTTGGAATAGAGACTAGACAAAACACGGGACAATATGCTGAATGGGAGATCGGACGGGGTTCTAGGAAAGAGATTGGACAATGGATCGGATAGGGTTCTGGACAAGAGATGAGACGAGAATCTAGGTATGAGGTTGGACCTGAGATTAG
>JAMKQA010018210.1:0-10689 GCA_024699735.1 Posidonia australis
AAACTATGCAAAGCCAAAACATCAGGGAATGCATTCTGGAAAGGTATGCAGTGTAAAATCATTCTGTAAAACTCGGAAATCATGCCTTTAAAGTGAAAAAAGTGCAAATGCAATATCTATGGACCTTGCGCTCAAGGGCCAGTAGCCTCACACAAGATCCCACCTATTTTGTGCTAAATGAAGGATGCATGATTCAGCCATGCTACTAGATCATGGGCTGATGCACAAGGCTCTCCACGTAAGAGTAAAGTGCTACCTGCCTACCAGATTCTAGCCAAGGGCTGAATATCAAGAGGAGAAAACAATTGAAAAACCATCTGGTTAAAACTGAAAACATGCATGTGAAATCTTAAAATATCAGAGAATCAGCCATAAAAGAATCAAGCCTAAAGCCTTCAATAAAGCCATGCAAACAAAGATGCTAATGCGAGTGCTCTGCTCTCTGACTAGTTTGGTGCACCTGCTTGGTGCGCTGGAAAGGTGCGCCCCAGAGAATCTGGATCAGACTGCAATCTGATCCAGAATCCATCCCAGCAAAGAGACAGGTGATTCATGCTAATGCAGATGGGTTCATGCCATTGATAAAAGCTGAAAACATGATGGAGATGCACATGATCGAGAGTCATCATGTAAATCATGCATTTACGACTAAAATGAATTGATGGGTTTATGTATGAAAACATGCAAAATGCTAGGGAATAAACATGATATGGGTAAATCCAATCAGAACATATGTAAGTGATATATCAGGCATATCTCTATGTGCAAAGAACATGTAAGTGCGTGGCAAAGAGCTATGTGCAAGGAAACAGTAAAAAGAAGATAACTCATGAAGATTTTACGCTAGAAATAAAATGGACATGCACGCAAACAGAGGTATAGACTTGCATGGAGATCCTCTTGCAAGGAGAACAAACATATTTATCATAAAACCTTACAAAAATCACAGATAAATCGAACCATATGTAAGATTTTGAGCATGCCTTATCATGTTTCCAAAGTGAGATTTAAAGGAGAAAGAAGAGGTAGAAAACCTACCTCTCAAGGTGTTCCTTCTTGAAATATCAAAGATAGAGAGATCCTTGTTGCTCTGGAAGGACCAAGGATGCTTTGGGATGCAAGAGAGTGCTCCAGTAAACGAGAATGGCTACTGGAAAGAGTATATAGCTAGTACAAGATGCTTGCTCAGAACAGGATTGCTGAACTCGAGGTTTCTAACCTCCTCTAATGGTTGCCTATGGGTGTCCTTATATAGGATTTTCTCATGGGTAACTCATGGGAATGCAGGGAGCCTCGTAGACAAAAAGCCTGGAAGATTCCATGGCATATTCGTTGCTAGAGGTAACAGCCATGGGAGGTGGAAAGCCAGCAGCTCGTAGCCTGCGAAATGACTGGGCGCCTGGGATGTGCGTCGGGTATGTGCGCTTGGTATGTGCGCCTACTAGGTGTGCTAGGTAAGTGTGCTAGCTAGGTGTGCTAGGAAGGTGTGCTAGCTAGGTGTGCTAGGTAAGTGTGCTAGTTAAGTGCTCTCTCCTACCTATCTGGAGTTCTAGTTGGGCTGCAGGCTTGCTATGGGTTTAGGGTTGGTTCAAGGGTCAACCACATCCAAAGCAACATCTGGAGTCTTATCAATGAATTACCTAAAAATCGAGGTGTCTACAGATGCCCCTCCCTGAGCGAGGTCGAGGGATGAAAGGAACCAAGACCGATGCTCAGGATTGACAAGATACCCCCATTTTGAGGTTACAGAAGTATGGTGTTTGCTATAGGCAGTAAGTCACTTATTCGGCAGATGCATCGAAAATCATGACCTGTTGCCAAATGCAAATGCAAAATGTGTGCACCTATTGATCTAAATGCTGGGGATGTGATGCTAATGCGAGATGCCAATGCAAGAGCCGATGCTGAAAGCCGATGCGAAACTAATGCTAATGCTGAAAACACAAGGCAGAGAGAACTCCGTCAGCAGAAGAAAACACTGGCAAGAAAATGATAAGTTATCGGACTCATCAGCCGGATTATGAGGTTATCAACCCAAGAGACGGGATATGACAAGTTAATCAAGTCTTGTCCACCCGGCTGCCTGATAATGTGACGGTTGTCAACCAAGTAGTTGGGGATACCAGCCCGAGAAAAAAGGGGGGGGGCATGACAAATAGAATATTTGTCAAGCAAAGCAGGGCCCGGTCCGCACGGACCAAGGGCGAACAAAGAGATTTCGCGCCCGCGAAAACTCAAAAGGGAGAAACAAAAGGACCTTGACCGCCCGGCCAGAGGGTCAAACAACTAGATTCCGCGCCCGCGAAAACCCAGAAGAAAAAAGAAACAAAGAGGACCTTGACCGCCCGTTCAGAGGGTCAAGCAACTGGATTTCCTGCCCGGGGAAATCCGAGGAAAGGGCTAGGATTTTGACCATCCGGTCAAGAAGTCGAGCCACGGGATTTCCTGCCCAAGGAAATCCGAGAAAGGGGCTAGGACCCTGACCATCAGGTCAAAAGGTCGAGCCACGGGATTTCCTGTCCAAGGAAATTCGAGAAAGGGGCTAGGACCCTGACCATCAGGTCAAAAGGTCGAGCCACGGGATTTCCTGCCCATGGAAACCCGAGAAAGGGGCTAGGACCCTGACCATTTGGTCAAAAGGTCGAGCCACGGGATTTCCTGCCCAAGGAAATCCGAGAAAGGGGCTAGGACCCTTACCATCAGGTCAAAAGGTTGAGCCACGGGATTTCTTGCCCAAGGAAATCCGAGAAAGGGGCTAGGACCCTGACCATCAGGTCAAAAGGTTGAGCCACGGGATTTCCTGTCCAAGGAAATCTGAGAAACCAAGGACATCAACCGCCTGGTCAAAGTCAAGGAACTGGATTTCGCGCCCGCAAAAATCCAAAGGAGCAAAGGACCTTAACCGCCCGATCAAGATCAGCAAGTCGGGTTCCGCGCCCGCAGAAATCCAAAGGGGCAAAGGTCCTTAACCGCCCGGTCAAAGTCAAGCAAGCTGGATTCCGCGCCCGTAGAAATCCAAATGGGCAAAGGACCTTGACCGCCCGGTCAAAGTCGAGCAAGCTTGATTCCGCGCCTGCGGAAATCCAAAGGGGCAAAGGACATTAACTGCCCGGTCAAAGTCAAGCAAGCTGGATTCCGCGCCCGCGGAAATCCGAAGGGGCAAACGACATTGACCGCCTGGTCAAAGTCAAGCAAGCTGGATTCCGCGCCTGCGGAAATCCAAAGGGGAAAACGACATTGACCGCCCGCTCAAAGTCAAGCAAGCTGGATTCCGCGCCTGCGGAAATCCATAGAGGCAAAGGACATTGACCACTCGGTCAAAGTCAAGCAAGCTGGATTCCGCGCCTGTGGAAATCTAAAGGGACAAACGACATTAATCGCCCGGTCAAAGTCAAGCAAGCTGGATTCCGGGCCCGCGGAAATCCAAAGGGGCAAAGGAGTTTGACCGTCTGGTCAAAGTCAAGCAAGCTGGATTCCGCGCCCGCGGAAATCTAAAGGGACAAACGACATTAACCGCCAAGTTAAAGTCAAGCAAGCTGGATTCCGCGCCCGCAGAAATCCAAAGGGGCAAAGGACCTTGACCGCCCAGTCAAAGTCAAGCAAGCTGGATTCCACGCCTGTTGAAATCCAAAGGGGCAAAGGACCTTGACCGCCCGGTCAAAGTCAAGCAAGCTGGATTCCGTGCCCGCGGAAATCCAAAGGGGTAAAGGACATTGACTGCCTGGTCAAAGTCAAGCAAGCTGGGTTCCGCGCCCGTGGAAATCCAATGGGGCAAACGACATTGACCGCCCGGTCAAGGTCAAGCAAGCTGGATTCCGCGCCTGCGGAAATCCAAAATGGCAAACGACATTGACCGCCCAGTCAAAGTCAAGCAAGCTGGATTCCGCGCGTGCGAAAATCCAAAGGGGCAAAAGACATTGACCTCTCGGTCAAAGTCAAGCAAGCCGGATTCCGCGCCCACGGAAATCCAAAGGGACAAACAACATTAACCGCCCGGTCAAAGTCAAGCAAGTTGGATTCCGCGCCCGCGGAAATCCAAAGGGGACAGAAGAGTCTCATCTGCTCAGGATGAGATCCCGGAAAACAAAGTGATGACCCCAGGATTATTCCCCTGGAAGGAACTACAATATGCTGTTTGCCGAGGTTGCGGTGCGGAGACTGGCAGTCCTGTCGAGATGCATGTTCAAATCTCTTGTTTGCTGAAATTCTCCATATTGCTTGCAAAAGGTGAGGACTTATGTGCAAATATCCACAACTTTGGGGCTTTACTGTAAATTACCCAACCACAACTGCCTTCTGATTGCTGTATTGCCATCGTGCTGTGACATTTGAGATTCTGCTGTATGTCAACAAATGTTTGTTTTGTCCTTGTGGACCGATTTGCAAATTTTCGAAACGTAGGGGGTTTTCTGCAAATTAACCCATACGGTGCATTTTGTGGGCCATGTGTTGACTGTCTTTTGACAATATATACTCTGCAAGCTGTGAGATACTAGGGGCTGAAATGCAATTGTCACGGTCATTTTACATTCTGAACCCTGACTTATTTCTCACGTAGGCTCCACTGAATAACTGCCATAACTGCCAAGAAATATTTCATTCCTCTCTGCTACTTGGGACTGCAAGGGGCTGTTGCTCTGTTTTTTTCATGTTTCTGCGGATTTGATTTCATTCCCCTATATGCACGAATTTTTTTTATAAATTCGTATTCCTTCTCTCATAAGACAAACTGCCTCTTCCTCTTCTTCCGTCTTTTCTCATCTCGAAACCCGCATCTTCTCCCTCTCTTCTTCACAGCGGAAACCCACTCTTTCTTCCTCTCTCATTCGCAGCGGTGGCGCGCAAGAGGTGCGCCGACGGGGTGCTTGCTGCTGGTGCGCGCGTGAGGCGCGTCGGCGTGGTGCGGAGCGGTTGCGGCGGCGACATGGTCGGCGGCGACATGGATCAGACTCTCCAGGACTGGCTGGACCAAGGGTCGCCGATGGAGGTAACTCCCTTGATTTCCTCTCTTGTGCTTGTGCGTGCTTGTCCCTCTGTTTCGGGTGGTCGACGGCTGGACAAAGCTCCGACGGGCTGTGCGAGTGGCGGGTCCATTCTGTATAAGAGGCAGCGGTGGCCGTGGGCTTGCCTGCAGTTGCGGCTGGAGGTCGTAGTGGTGGCGGGTTCCGGTGGACTGGACCACACGGTGGCTACTTAGGCTTGGCGATTGGCTGCGTTTTGAGTGGTAGGCTTGGTGATTGGTCGTCGGCAATGCTCCAGCGAGCAAGGGCTATGGCCTGCGATTGCAGTTGGAGGTGATAGCTGATAGTGGTGGAAGCAGCAGGCTGAGGCAGTGATGGGATGGCGGCAGGTTGTGAGGAATGTTCAAGGCTTGGGCTACAAAGAAATTTGCTGTTGTTTATGCCATTTGTGCCATGCTTCTTTTCATGCCATACATATTCTGATTTAAATGCCATGCTATAAAACATGATTTCACTATGCTTGAATAAAACAATAGCCCACACAGAATGCTTCACGTCCATTTTTCATGCTTGAATAGCAAGAGTATAAAATATTGTCACATAATTTGCACATTTTTCATAACACTGTGCTGTCATTGTATGCCTGCCTGTACTCGTATTTCTGCCACTATATGCTGTAATGCTTGGAATGCCATGCCCTTTGACTATTATGTCAATTCAACTTTGCAAATTTTGTATTCGTCATGCCTACTGCTGCTGTTTGACTCCTGGTTCGGCCTTTTCCTTCCGTAGGATGACCCAGTTCCTGAGGCGGGGGCCCCACAATCTTCGTGGGACATGCCTTCTAGCTCTCGTTCCAGAAGACGAGGCAGTTCTTCGAGGTCACGGGCTTCTAGCAGCTCGACTCCTGTTATTCCCACTGAGGTAAATCAAAAACTGAATAGCAAATGAGTATTTAAATCTGGTGTTTTCTGACAAATGCATTCTCAGGAGTTTGGAAATTTTGAGGGGCGGTTGCTGAGTGACCGTCACATCTGTGACAGTTCTGAATTTGGGGTAATTTTCTCGCTTTGATGTACTTTAACTGCTCTCTGCTTTTGACTTGGCTTTTACCTTATCCTTGACATTTCAGGATGGGGACGCGAGTCGGATCATGCGATGCCATTGGGGTCCGATGCTCGATCATTTCCATCGCCTACCAGATTTTCTGCAGGACTTCCTCCTCCACCGGTCTCCATTTGGAGGTTTGCTGCGTCTACCCATCATTCATGGCCATTACAACTTCTTCAGAGCCTTGGTAGAAAGGTGGAGGTTCGAGACACACACCTTCCATTTGCCATTTGGTGAGCTGACTATTCTGCCTGATCAGTGGACTCTGCTGACGAGCCTTCCTTTTGGTGACGAGCCCATTATTGGTGAGACCACCCACGGCTTCCACCTTGCGCCTGCTCATCTGGGCCGTGTCCCTCCTAAGCCACCTAGGGGGAAACATATGATCACCGTGGGGTGGTTAAGAGAATGAGACAAATTCTGGCCCAACCCTGAGCCCGATAGTGAGGAAGCAGATTTTGTACTGAGGCACTTTCTGCTGGAGTTGCTAGCTATGATCTTCTGCGATTCGTCGGCCTATTGTATCCATGTTGACTGGATTTCGTATATGACCAACCTGGAGCATCTGGATCATTATGATTGGGCTGGCGCTAGCTACACTTGGCTGATCTGTGGGCTTGACAATGTGGTCAAGCTTGGGCGCCGTTCTTATGTGGGGCTATACCCTCTGTTGACTGTAAGTATTTGCTTCTGTTATTTTGCAAAGCAAATTTCCTTTTATGCTTTATATTTGATAAACTGACTTGTGCCTGCATTTACAGTACTGGATCATGGAGCACATCACCAGAGGGCACTACTTCGATCGCCTGCGGGACGAGCTCTTGCCCCTTCCCCGCCAGTGGGTCGAGCCTGACCACCGGGCTGCTGCTGAGGTGTTTAGTTATGAGTCCTACCGGTATCTGCTGGACCTGGTAGAACTCGAGGATGTAAGTCTCCTCTGTCAGTAGACTATAATTTTGCATGCCTGTTGTACTTTGTTTGCTTACAACTTCCTATTTCTGTAACTGGTTCACCTACGCCCATTTGCCCGATATGATGGCTTCGATAGGGCTCCCTTGAACTCTGGCCGCGTTCTTAGGGATAAACAGGTGAAATTTTATTGCATGAAGAAGTTGGCCTACTACCTCCCAGGGCGTGTGCGGCATCAGTTCTCGGATGTATTCTGCATTCCTGCCCCTCCTCCTGCTGACATGGATCGCCCGGCTACAACTCGTTCGGTTGCTAGAAGTCGGCATGCAGCTGCCATAGCTTCTCAGGACAGGCACGTCCTTCGAGAAGTCAACTACACAGACTACCTTGCTTGGTACAGGTGTGTGGGGAAGCCGTACCTATTTGAGGAGGCAGTGCGGGATAGCTAGTGCAGGATGTGGTCTGCATCTAGATGGGCCCAGGTACAGGATTTCCATTTCTACTTTTCATTGCTTTTGTGTGAACTATGATAGTCTGACATTCGCTATAATTCACAGGGCTTCGAGGAGCAATTTGGGGCCTTCTATGCTGACATCCACCGGAAAAGGGTAAAATTCTTACTTTGCAACCTGCCATCTTGACTATATCTGACACATCTGTTATTTTGCAGAAGCTGCGCTGGGGCAACATCATCCGGGTATGCTTCTCTCTTCTGCCCTTGCTGCCGCTTTAAAAATTCTTATTGCTAACATAGGTTTGATTTTGCAGCAAGACTTTCCTGCCCAGGGAGCGAATGTAGCCAGCAGCGGGGATTTCACTATGGAGGCGTCTGAGGAGGATCGTTCAGACACCGAGGTTACCCAAGCAGTTCGCGACTCTGCTCCTCACTCTCAGGCTGCCGCAGCTACTCAGTGGTTGCGCCGAATCACTCGACGAGGCAACAGACGCTTGGCCGAGTACTTCCAAAAGGCGGCATCTGACGAGGAAGATTCAGATGACGAGTAGCTTTTACTTGTAATTTTTGCTGGAAATTCTGTAATAACACTGGCACATTGTAACCTTCTTCTAAAAATTTATAAGAAAATTTTTGATTCTGCGATGTGCCCCTCGGGGTTTTGTATGTGCAGGTTGTATGTAAAAGTATTCCATGCAGGGTTAAAAAAATGGTGTCGATTTTGGCGATGTCCACATCTTTAAGAGGTGCTGCTGAAATTTTGCAGTCATTCCAGGCGCCACCTAGGTGCGCCGCCTCGGTGCGCCGCATAGGTGCGTCTGACAAGTGCGCCTAATAGGTGCGTCTCCAGAAATGGCGAGTTTTGTTTTCTGTTTTTGCTAAAAACCCTTCCTGCTCTTCTATATAAAACCGCACCCTGCGAGAGACAACGCCGTCTTTTCTGAAAAAACTCGGCGGCAGACCTTGCTCTTTCACTTTTTCTCATCTTCTGATCTTCCTGGGTGCGGGTTCTGCATTACCATGGTAAGGGCTACTGTTTTACGTGCTTTTCCTTTTGTTTTCCTGGGTTTTCTTGCAGATTTGTTGTGTATTATATCACTTTCATGGCTGCGTACTTTGGAACATGCTTCTTGATTTTTTGCATATGTTTCTTGTATCACATCATGCTAGATTGCTATGCATGGCCCACGCTTATGTCAGGTTCTGTCCTTTTACTGCCATATTTGGTTCAAATCTGTGCCTGCAGAGTTATCCTACCATGGTGACCCCTAAGCCCTGCTCTGACGCCTTACTTGGCTGGATCGACGCTTTGACCGCCGATGATCGGAAGCAACTCCGGATTTGGGGTATTTCCTCCTCCCTCCTGAGTATAGCCAAAGTGGAGGTTAATTGGCATCTGTTGTGTGCCATGGCCCGATTTTGGAAGCCAGCCCTGCATGTTTTCCGTTTTGGGCAAGTGGAGATGACTTTAACCTTGGAGGAAGTCAAACGAATTTGTGGCCTGTCCCCGTTCATGTCCCCGCCAGTGTTTACCTGCCATGACAGTTATGTACATGTCGTGAGTCGACTCACGTGTATTGCCAAGGATGTCTGTGAGGAGAAACTCATTTGCCGAGATGGTCCTACACCCATGGTGCGCCTGGATTACTTCGATGCAATCATTGGTGCTCGCTCCTCCATGGGTACCTTGTGGCTTTATTGCTTTGTGCTGTGTTTCCTTGGGGAGCTGATCTTTAGCCATGGCTGGACGACTGTGGCTATTGAGGTGGCAGAAATAGCTTGGGCGGTTGTTGTTCGCCAGATCGACTTGGCCCCTATCCTTCTTGCCGAAACCTACGTTGGTTTGGACCGAGCGTTGAGGCGCTCCCGCCATTTCTATGGGTGTGGCGCCCTGGTGCAGGTAAGCAAATCATCGACATTTAATAATATTTTGCTGTGCTTTCATTAACCATGGTTCCATTTTTGCCAGGTTTGGTTTGTTGCTCATATGGGAATGAAGATTCTGTGCCCTCGGCCTTCCGCTTTTGAAGCCTATAGCCGCACTCATCATTCAAGGTCGCTCCCAGGGGTACATGAGCTGTGCGACAAACTGCGGAATCTTGATGCGGATTCTGTGACATGGTGCATTATATCCTCTGCATCCCGGACCTTTACTGCCTTCTTCAATGCCACGGACATGCGACTCGTGGTTCTCCCTGGATTCTCTGGAGGCGTGGAGTATCACCTTGTCCGGGTCCTTCGCCAGTTCGACTTCTGCCAAGATTCCATTGAGCAAAGCCCCTGCCCTGACAGATTAAAAAAGCATGTTGTTGGCTCAAATGCATCTACTTCTGAGTTGGCCCGACGAATGAGTGTTGGTATCAAGTCTTCCAGTCTTGCCATCATTAAAGGCTCTGGCTGTACAGCAGAATATGAGGCTGAGATAAGGGAGACATGACCCCTGAGCGAGATTCCGCCTAGTGGTACCAATTTCACGGAGGCTAGCAGTTCAAAGAGGCCCCGAGTTGATTAGCGATATTTGTATTCATGATAGGCCATAATAAAATTGTTGGCATTGATGCTGCTTTATACTGATTCTTGCAAGTCTATATCTGCTTATGAAGATCAATTTAATTGGCATGTCTCTGATTTCAAATCCCTCCATTTTAAAGAAGTGACTATCATGCCCCTGGCCGAATGCTTGCTTGCCCAAACCACGACTCATAAGGCAGCTGACATGCCCCTAGTCGAAATATGAACAAAATGCCTTGCAAAATAAAGGCAATTATGCTTGACTAAAATGCGCCCTAGCCAAATGCTTACACAACTCATAAGGCAGCTGACATGCACCTGGTCGAAATGCGAACAAAATGCCTTGTAAAGTAAATGTAAATATGCTTGACTAAACCAAATGCTGTGCAAAAAAACACAAATGCAAAGAAATGGTTGATATATTGGTGCCCTCAGCGCCAAGGAAGTCTGTTTTGCCTGCGGTAGAAGGTGACACTGTCCTCGACTCATGCGACACTAACCTAGGCACTTAGGTTTATTTGTGGCTCTCCTTCAGATTTATGGGCCTCATGCCAAAGTCTTGGGGTCCTATATCTACTCTTTTGAGGATTCATTTTCTTTTCTCCCTCATAGGCATGCTAACTGACCCTACTCCTGCTTGAAGGTAATAAACACTTATGCTGAGGGGGGTGGCTGCTATCACCCTGGTGCTGAAGGGGTGGCTAGTCCCTTTGATCATATGGGCTTAGTAAGTGCGTGCTTCGA
>JAMKQA010018212.1:0-10421 GCA_024699735.1 Posidonia australis
TAGTGATAGACCTTTTTACAATGTTTACCTAAAAGAGATGCTGATAGAAAAAACGTAATTTAAAGTATTTTAAAAAAAGGATTTTTAAGCAAAAACACTATAATTTGTCTAATGTAGTTCCAAATGATTTCTAAATCTGATTATATAACTTTTAAGCAACTTGTGATCCTTTTTTTCTTATTTAACTGGCTACTTCACGTGTTGTTAGGAATTGCTTTGAAAATATAATATTTTGTGGGAAGCTTTGTTCCTTAATAATAACTTTTGGATTGTAATTGTGATCTCTTTTTTATTATTTAACTAGCTACTTCACGTATCATTTGGAATTGCTTTCAAATTAGGATGTTCTAGTGGGAAGCTTTGTTCCTAAATAACATTTTTATTCTAATTCAACAATCTAGAAATGAAGTTTGTGACTTCTGCACAAAGGTAACTGAGGAATCATAAGTTTCAAAAATCAAATTACGAAACAATACAAAAAAAATGAAGAAGCTATACTTGTAGTAAACAATAAAAGTAATTATTTATTTCACTTCAAGTGTAATTTATGATATAATTCATGAATTATTGGAAAAAAAAATGAACACAAATTTTGTTTAGGCGACTATTGAGAACTTGACTTCACTAAATATTGATCGATAACATTAGGGTTATATTAGATTTAGATTTTGACACCAAGATTCTAATAAAGATCTTTTTTATACCCGAATTTAAACTAAATGAGTGAGGAAATACAATTAGCTTAAGTATAAGAGTTGTTACAATTGATGTTATATAAATTTAACAAGAGTCAAAAATCAAGACAAGTGAACTTCTAACTAGAAGCTAGATTCTATTAAAAAGTTATAAGTTGAAATCTGAACCAACTACATTCTAAGTGTCGAGCTAGCAATTGTCGTAATCAAATGTACTAAGACGTTGATACATGCTAAAATTGTATTAAAAATCCAATGACCATGTATCTTATCAAATGTTGAGTCAAGTTAGCCACTAACAAATTCAATTGGCCAAATATTTGATGAAGTTAATCATAATTGCAAGTCGTGTTGGTACCCATAATCAATTGTTAAAGTTTTTTTTTAATTAACCAATAATATTTTTTAAGTAAGCAAGTGATTCACTTGCACACACACAATAAAGTGGCCCTAGCCCAATAAATATTTGGCCATTGAGATGTGTTAGACTTGCATGTACAATGTAAAAATATATATAAATAACTTGATTGCTATAGAAACGAAAAAACAATTAAAATTTAGAATTTATAAAATTTAATTAATAATATAGTTTCCATTATAATTAAGTCATTCATAACTAATAAACATTAGAAAATCCAAAAATCAGAATATATTTTAAAAAACAAAATAAAGTATATAAAACGAAAGTATATATACTTTAAAACTAGAAAATCATAAAAAGGAAATTCTAAAATAAATCCGATAATTGTAGAAAATATATAATTTATTTATTTAGATTAAGCTTTAATATAACAATTGAGCCTATGCAATGATATATTTTAAGTTTTATAATTTCAATTTTTATATATTCAGGACATGCAAATAAGTGTATATGGTGTATTTTACTATGATATATGATTAAAAATGAATCTAAGTAATCCTAGATGTATATTATTGATTATCTTAGTTTGTCCGAAAGATTCAAATCGAAATACTTCTGTGACAGGTTCCTGTTTCGTTTATATGTTTCTTATGGATTCAACGGTTTTCTGCATTGGTTAAACATTTTTTAACATTATGGTTGTCCAAAACTATATTATACATGATTTTGCGATGAATCTGAATAATCTTGGGTATGTATATTGCTAATTACAGGTTATTCCTTTTGAGTAGACTGCTCCAGAATTCCTTGTTTTTACATGGCAAAAATAATTCTTTTGTTGAAAAAACCCTAGTCCAAACACGAAATTAAAAAAATCTGTAATATTATGCTGATATGATCTGAGATGTGTCTACAGCAAACTTAAAACAATTTCACAAGGGTTTAAAATTATTCTTTACTAAGAATGACAGTTGACTTTGCGGTACCATGCGAGTTTAGTCGAACTAACCTATTCTCATTTACAAATCATGTTAAGATAAGCAACAATGAAGAGCGAAAATAAGAATAAAACTAACGCAACTCATCTACGTGACGCAAAGCAACAAGGTGAATTAACAAGTCAATACTACGTTGCTGGTACTGTAGGAAAAACCCAACATATGGATTTCATGGTTCAAACAAAAAAAAAACTGGCAGTGGGATGCTACCATTAAGTAAAATTGCAACCATCAAATACCTGATTGAGGACTAGCACGAAGATAAGACGAGACCACACCGTACGATGATGTGGGCCTTGTGTGATCTAGATAGATTGTCATACCCTACAAAATGAACACAGTATCAAATGATAAATAGTATGAAGATGTTAGGAAGAAATGACCAAATGCTAACAAAATACATTTCTAAGTATATAACTCATAAGTCATGACATGTTAATAATTTCATATAAAAACTATGGGAACAAATTCTTGAAAAGAAAAACAACTAAGATGCTGCACAGAATACAAATTAGTAGATGGGGTGAGAAAGAAACGTCCATTTGAAGCATGAGCTGAGCAAGTGATCCCAGTCAACGAAGCCGGCATGTGGGTCAACTGCAGGACTAGATCGAGGAAGTGGTCGATGCGACATCAGTAAGGCTAGTGCGAGCAAGATCGAGGCGAACTTGAGGAAGAGGAGAAGAGGCAATCGAAGGGCACTGTTTAGCCAAATGGGACTCCTCCAATGCCTAAGCAAGAGACTATAGGATTGCAAATTAGGTTTTTAGTAATAAGAGAGAGTTACGTTTCAAATTTTTCATAATAATTTAAATAAATTAAATTACGAGAAAATTAAAACTAAACAGTAAATATTAAACTACCAGAAAACTGTATGTGTGGCTAGAAATTCCGATCTATATGCACTACGCTAAACCAATCGCATGTCTGCACCTGTAACCAAAACCACAAAGAAACACATGAGTGACCAAAGTCACCTAGTATGCACCTCACGAAAACCGTAGAAAACAAAACTATAATCATTTTCCCTTTTAAAATTCATTTCGCAAACTATTTTCTCAAACCCTCAAAAATCAGACTTATACCGACCAAAACTATAAACCAGGGCTCTACTAGTCCAAAACCACAAGTAAAGACCTTCAATGGCCAAAACCACACACAGTGAGTCGGGAAGCCCTGCGTCAGGCAACCTAACTCTGGTCACACGCAGTCCACTGAGGAGTGACCCCAGTGTTCTGCACTACCACAGTGACGGCCACCCTGTGCAGGAGGGTTCACCGTCTCGTGATTCTCCTCTCTTAGGAGAACCCACAAAAGCCAACCCCTCCCTAGGAAGACTGTCCTGACTCTCAGGACGCTACCAGCTACCGGACACGTGTCCCACCGGCACTGGCCACCACAGGGTACGCCTCCTCATGGCGTCCTCCACATACAGTGCTCAAGAGGGAGTATCAAACCTCCACACTGGACAACACCAGAGCCTCAATGCTCACAACGACAGCAGGAGTATCATACCTCCTTATCATGCCACAAGACACCTCAACCTGCGGACCACAACCCTAGCCTTGAGACGACAGTCAAGGAGTCTCATACCTCTAGGACCCGACGCCCCTCAGCCTCAGGTATCTCAACCCCCGACCTCAACCAGGGAGTCGTGCCCGACCACCCGAGAATGTCGTCACATTCCCTAGTCCCTACGACACGGTCCCACACTATCTCGGCCCAAAAACCAAGAAAACATTTTCCAAAACAGGCCAACTATTCCTTGAAATCCATTTTCCAAATCATTTTCATATCTTTTGAAAATTCTTCCAAAACCTCGACAAAACGGCGCATCAGCTGTCCCAGGAGACCACCACTGATGGCCCACAATGCCATCTAATATAGACAAAACATGGCAATCCGGAAAGCCATCAAAAAACACAGTTGCAAACTCATTTGGGCCCAGAATCGACATGCGAAATCAAGTTTGGTATACCGAAAACCCTTGGTTCGGTAGGTCGATCTGGACCGGTCGACCAAATTTGGTCAACAGTCAACACTCAGGCCAAATTCGGTATACCGTCCAAAAACGGATGACCGAATCTCAACCAGAGGACCTAAACTGACAGAAAAACGGTATGCCGAGTGGAATCGGTATACCGAAATCCCTCGATTCGGTATGTCGAATTCTGCGAAACTAGAAAACAGCCCAAACCCTATCGTCCGAAATCGCCCCAACTTAGACCTTCGATCGGCCTCCTAAACAAACACCAAAAATCTTACATAAAACATATGGTGTAGACCCTCGAGTCTACTCTAAAACCCTACAAACAAAACTAAAATTCATTCATCATGCATCAAAATATAAAATCACAAAGGCAGAAGGGTCAAAATGACCCAAAACGCAACCACCTGCATAAATGTCCATAAATGCTCCATAAATTCTCAATAAATCGCAATAAATTCTAGGAAAGTAAATTTACCTAGATTCCATGTAATCCTAGCATTTTCTATCAATTTCATACTCTCTATTACATGAGGTGGAGATGCGTACTTGAAAAACGCCTCCGACGATTCTCGACCGACTCCGGCGAACTCCGGCAACCACGGCCTCACCACGACCACGGGAGCACACCACGCAAGCTCCGCGCACCACTTCGAGCAACCACAGCCCTCCACTTCGCTCCCTCGATCTCTCTCTCTCTGTGTCGGCGCGCGCTGGAAGGAAGAACAGGGGAAATAGAGGAGATGAGTGGGAAGGAGGAGGGGAAAGGAGAAGGAAGGAGAAGAAAGAGTGGGGAGGAAGAGAAAGAAGGTGGGGGAGGAGAAGGGATGCACCGCCGAGGAGGAAGGGAAAGGAAGAAGGAGGTAGGAGAAGATGGCGATGGCGACAGAGGAGAGCGGTGCGGCTTATAAAACCTGCACCCGCAGTAGCTGGAAACGTGCCCACCTACACGTCTCAGCCATCGACACATCGCACGAGCAACCAACCACACTGTTCAACCACCAGCCACAACCAACAGCCCACAAATGCTGGCCCCACGGGGACCCCACACCTGGGCCCCACACGAACCCACACCCGAGCTCCACACACACAGTGCCATAATGCACAGTGCCAAACCACGCACAGGGACACGCAAACAGAAGCCAGCCCACGAGGTCCAAGCCCAAAAACACAAAACCACACAACGGGGCTCGGAACTGTAACACCCGTCCAAGAATAAAATTCATAAAATGTAAATAATTACAAAATGAATTTTACGGATGTTACATAATGTATACCTTAATCCTTATGTGGAAAGATATTTATAACTAAGTGGTGGTAGATAGACCCATAGGAAAGTCTGATTTGTTACTAGGTTGGACCAAGTAGAGGCCCATATAGGTATATACCATGAGTTTGATTCTCTCTCTCAACTTCTTTCGATTTCACCATCTCATGTTAGTTTAGTTCATCAATTACACTTACAATGCTTATTTCTATACAATAGCTAGGTTATAAATCAATAAAAACATTTTATAAGAACACAAATTGAGAAAAAGATAAGAATAATATATTATGCAATCTTAAGAATTTGGTGAAAAATGTGAATAAAAGAAATTTCAACAAAACTAAAATTGTAATCTGTCTCTTCTTTATTTCACCAACTCATATTAGTCTAATTCATCACGTTACACTTGAAATGTTTGGTTGTACAAAGTTAAGTTAGGTTATAATCAATTGACGCTTTCAAAAAGAATAGAAATTGAGACAAAGATAAGAATCATATGTTAAGCAATCTTAATAATTTGATGAAAACTACAAATAAAATAAATGTCAACAAAAGAAAAGATTGCCATGAAAAAATCAAGATAAATTGAAAAAAATGAACAAATAATAGCATTACATTATAGTTAATATAATTTACTATATGCTAGGTGTAATGTAATTATTATACAATTGATCTAAAGTTGACATAGTCCTTTTGGCATGATTTTCTAGAGCAAAGTTGGCCTTGAGATGAATGAAGCAAAGGAAGACCCCTTCCAAAAGAAAAACACTTTTACAAGCATGATAAAAGAATAGCAATAGAAATGTCATGTTTAATGAATCCTTGATCATTAGGGAAAACATAAGTACACATATTTTCAAATGACTATCTATGAAATTTATTAAGCAAAAGTCTAACATATGTGACCCACTGCATACTTGTTAAAGTTATACACCAAAAAATACACAAATATATTATATTAAAAAAGATATATCAAGATATAATCAAGAATTTTAAGATATGTTCGTGTCATATTCATCATGTATAAATGTAAATACGGAAGCATACATGAATCCATGTAGAAAATGTGAAATTCCTTGCTCCTCTTACCTAGTTTTGGTCTTCCAAACCACCAAGTTCCTCTTTTTCTTGCTCTTTCTCAAGATAGGAATAAGAGAGAAGAGAGACCAAAAGCTTAGGGTTTAGCGACCATGACTGCAATATTCAATAGTTTATATTATTGCAAATTCTTAATTTGGTCCATCAATAAATGGAAAAATATGTTAATGACCTTTACACATATTGATCTACATTACTTAAGATGTTAATTGGCTCAACCTAAAAAATCAAATAGATCACTACAATAAGCCTAATCAGAAAATAGCCTATAATACTTTAATTGATTTTATATTGGTTCAAATATATTGCTAGATTTAATCTAACAAACTCCCACTTAAGTCACACGTAAAATTAACAATTAAAATATTAAAACTTTATGAGTTGCTTTAATTGACTATTTTAACAAAGACATCTTACAATCCAGTCCATGAATTATAACAACATAGGATCAAACAAGTTTTCATTACTGTAGGCGTAATTCAACCCACAATGGTCACTAATGCTAATACAACCAACAAAATAGATCAGTGTGGATGTATAGCATGAAATTTAGGCGAAGTGAACTAAACACATCCATATTCAGTTGATCCAAACTTTAGTAAGATCAACATAAATATCCAGAATGTAAATAATCCAAAACCTTATTTCTGCAGAAAACAATATCTATAACAATAGAACATCCAAATACAAACTCCCACTAAACTAATACATTATCAAATGGTGCAACACTCATACGAGCAACATGCTCATGAAAGACCATAAGTGGTATTCCTTTAGTTAGCGGATCCATAATCATAGAGTTTGTCCTAATATACTCTATAAACAACTAACCATTCTAGATTCTTTCTTTCACAACCAGGAACTTAATGTCTATATGCTTAAACTTTGAGGAGTTCCTGTTGTTATTGGAATATGGTACTGCAAATTTATTGTTACAATATAACTTAAGCGGTCTTTCAATTCTATCTACAATCTGTAGACCCGTAACAAAATTCTTTAGCCATATTTCTTAATTAGATGTCTCATAACATGTTATGTACTCAACTGCTATAGTAGAAGGAGCTATAAGTATCTGTTTAACACTTTTCCAAGATATAGCTCCTCCTACTGACAAGTACACATAGCCTGAAGTGGATTTTTGATTGTCTTAGCATCCAACAAAATCAAAGTCAGAATACTCAATGATCTCCAATTGATCCGATTTCCTGTACATAAGTACAGAGCCTTTTGTTCTTTAAAAATACCGCGTGATCTGCTTAACAACTTTCCAATGATCCATACCTGAAGTGCTTAAGTATCTGCGTAACATACCAACAATGTACATGAGATCCGGATGCGTATAAACCTGAACATACATAAGACTTCCAACTACCAAAGTATATGGAATCTTATGCATTTTCTAATATTCAAAATCATTCTTAGGACACTGTTTGAGACTAAACTTGTCTCCCTTAGCTATAGGAGTACTTCTTGGCTTTCACCCACTCAAGCCATATCTTTTAAGGACTTTTTTAATATAGTTCTTTTTAGATAATTCAAGAATACCTTGAGAATGATCTCAAAGTATTTAGATTCCTAATACAGAAGAAGCTTCGCCAAGATCTTTCATTTTAAATTTGTTTGAGAGAAATGTTTTGGTTTCTTTAAGTAAGTCCATATCATTAGTAGCAAGAAGTATGTTATCAACATACAAGATTAGGAAAATACATTTACTCCCACTGATCTTATGGTATACACAATCATCTATTAAATTCACCTCAAAACCAAACGAAATGACAACTTAATGAAATTTGTGATACTATTGACGGAATGCTTGCTTTAAATCATAGAAGGACTTCTCAAGTTTACAAACTATTTTCTTTGCATCACCTAATACAAAGTATTCTTGTTGCATCATATAAATCATCTCATCAATGTCACCATTGAGAAACGTCGTTCTTACAACCATTCAGTATAGCTTAAGGTCAAAATGAGTAACTAATGCCATAATAATTCGAAAAGAGTCTTACGATGAAACTAAAGAGAAAGTCTCTTTATAGTCAATGTCATCCTCTTGAGTAAAACCTTAGCAACAAGACGAGCCTTATATCTTTCCACATTGCCCTATGAATCCCTCTTGGTCTTAAATATCCATTTGCAATCAATGAGCTTCACGCCTTTAGACAATGGGACAAGATCTCAAACATTATTGTCCTTCATGGATTTATACTTATCATTCATAGCATTTATCTACTTTTGAGGATCAAAACTATTGATTTCATGATAGACATTGATAGAATCATCATCTATCAAATTATTATTATTTTGATGTTCCTAGAGAAATACGACATAATCATCTGAAATCGTTCTCCTCTTTCTAGTAGACCTCTTAAGTGGCATTGAGTTTTGAGGGAGTTGAGTTTATTCTTCTTAAATGGGAAGAGGATTAACAATGTCTTGTTTCGAATTTGCCTCTAGAACAATGTCAAGAATTAATTTCTGATCATTGTTAATAGCAACTGTAGGAAGAGAAATAAATTCCTCTTCAAAAACAATGTATCTACTATTATCTTCCCCCTCAAATTCTGCTTCCTCAAGAAACCTAGCATTAACAATCTCAAAAAATGACCTAGTGGTGGGATCGCAAAACTTGAAGCCCCTAGACCTTTTAGAATATCCAACAAAGTAGCAGCTAATGGTCCTTGAATCCAATTTCTTTTCATTAGACATGTAAAGCCTAGCCTCAACTGGACAACCCCACACATGAAGCTATCTAATACTGAGTTTCTTCCCAACTCATAATTCATAGGGGGTTTTAGCCACTGCCTTAGTCAGTACTTTATTTAAAATATAAGTTGTAGTCTTAAGTGCTTCACCTACTAAAGTAGAATGACTAATCATACTCCTCACTACTCACTATGTTCTTAAGTGTCCTATTACACCTCTCAGCAATACCATTCATGGTTGGAGAACCAGGCATGGTGTATTGAGGAATAATACCACATTCTTCCAAGAACTTATCAAACGAGATTGAATGCTGTTCACCAAATCCGTCATATCTACAGTAGTACTCACCACCACAGTCAAATCTAACGACTTTAATCCTTTTGTTGAGTTGGTTTCCAACTTCAACATTAAATTATTTGAACACATCCAACGCTTATGAATTTTCATGAATAAGATATAAGTAGCCATAATGTGAATAGTCATCTATGAACATAATAAAGTATTGTTGACCACTCCAAGATGTCGTAGGGAACGGTCCACAAACATTCGTATGTATTAGTTCTAAGATGTCTATTGGCACCTATCTTCTAAATTTGGTTTTTTTTCCTTTATTACACACAATAAAGCTTCATTAGGTTTTAGTTTTCTTTTACTCTTATCCTTAGAACCAGATGCCAGGTAAGCACTTTCTGTCTTATCTTGCTTTAGTCTCTCTTTCTCTTACACACAATGAGAAATGAGCTTATTAAGAGTCTATTTCTCTTTCTGACAATTATAACTGATTTTGAACTGCTAAGTGTAGACACCCCGATTTTGAGGTGACTCAATGATAATTTTCCAGATGTTGATTTGGATGTGGCTGACCCTTGAACCAACCCTAAACCCATAGCAAGCCCGCAGCCCAACTAGAACTCCCGATAGGTAGGAGAGAGCACCTAGCTAGCACACTTACCTAGAACACCTAGCTAGCACACCTCCCTAGCACACCTAGCAGGCGCACATGCCAAGCGCACATACTCGACGCACATCCCAGGCGCCCAGCCATTTCGCAGGTTGCGGGCTGCTGGCTTTCCACCTCCCATGACTGTTACCTCTAGCAACGAATATACCATGGAATCTTCTAGGCTTTTCGTCTACGAGGCCCCCTGCATTCCCATGAGTTACCCTTGAGAAATCCCTATAAATAGACACGTATAGGTAGCCATTGGGGAGGATTAGAAAGATTGAAGACACAGAATTGCAACCAGAATTCTACAGCTGTCCCTTTGAGTTCTTAGCTTTCCTCTTGCATCCAGAGATATCCTCAGCC
>JAMKQA010018214.1:0-11089 GCA_024699735.1 Posidonia australis
TCTTGTCAACCTTGAGCATCGGTCTCGGTTCCATTCGTCCCTCGACCTCGCTCAGGGAGGGGCATCTGTAGACACCCCGATTTTGCAGTCACTCGACGGCAGGCTCCTCTGGAAGATGCTCTGGTTGCAACCACCACTCCTAAACCCTAACTCCGTAAAACCCTAGGCCCACACAAACCCATTAGGCCCAGACAGACCCACATAGGCCCGCCTAGGCCCACACAAGCCCATTAGGCCCACATAAGCCCACTCTAAATTAGTCCAAGCAAAAACCACTAATTAAAACCAAAATTAAACAAAAGGCAATTAAATCAACTTAAAAACATTTGAAACCATAATTAATTAAGTAAAACTCTAATTAAAATCAAAATCAAGTAAAATCCACTTAAAACCCCAATTAATTAAGTAAAACCATAATTAAATTGAAAACCATGTTGAAAATCTAAAAAATTAAATTAAAACCCAAAAAAAATTTAATTAAAATCCAAAACCTTAATTTAAACTAAAAACTTCAATTAAAATCCAAAAAAAAACCTAAAACCCCTAAAATAATTAAAATCCTGAAATCCAAACTTTAAAACTAGTTAATTAAGTCACAAAAACCTAAAATGATTAAAATCCAAAAAACCCTAAATCATTTAATTAATCCCAAAAGAAAATAACTTAAAATCACTAAATTAAACTCAAACTCCTAAAAATCCCTAATTTAAAAACAATTAAACTTCGAAATCACAAAATCAAAATTTAATTAAAATCACCAAAGCAAATTATTAAAATAAAAAAAAACAAAACAAAATTAAAAACTTAAAACAAAATCAAAAAACATAAAACAAAATCAAAACTTAAACAAAATCAAAACTTAAACAAAATCAAAAACTCAAAACAAAATCAAAACAAAACAAACAAAAGAAACTAAACTAAGAGCCCACAAAATCAGGCCCGTTAAGCCTAATACCGATCTGTTCATGCATTAACCAGCAACTTAGGAAACAACAAAAATAAATCAACAGTGACTTTTCATCCCCAACTGCAACGATCGCTCTCTCCACTTCCCCCCTTACGATCTGGTCAGTGGCAACCACCAGCCACGATCTCCACCCCGCCATCGATCCCTCTTAAAAGACTTGGGGAGAATCGCATCACAAAAGGGAGAGGGGAAGAAAACAGAGAGACGACCGGAGGAAAAAACCACCTCCACACCTTGATCCAGAGAAACCCACCCAATTTCACCACCTCCAGAGCCTTTCTCCAAGCCAATTTGCATCCCTGGAGGTCCCCTGAGACGTCGCCAGTGCATCACCCCCGAGGAGGGCGTCGTCGAGCTTCGCGAGAGAAACAGTCCAGCCGTCGTTCTAGGTAACCTCCTCCCCTCTTAGCTTCAATTCGTATTCCTCTAGTCTTGTCAAGTCTTGCCCTAGCTTGTTGGTCGCGTTCTGCTAGAGATAGCCTCCAAACGCATCGTCCCCTCTTGCTCTGGTGGTGGGTTCACCGCCGGAGGAGAGGCCATTGGCCTCTGGGTTCGGGACGAGGTCCCATCACTCCCTGCACATCTCCTCCATCTTCCTCCTCCCTTCTTTAGCCCTCTATTAGCCACGTAGAAGCCCAGGCAGATGAAGCGCCGCTCGCCGTCGCCGTGGAAGACCACCGGAGCTGTTGCCGGGGATCTTCGCGGGAAGGGTGGTCTGAAAGTCCCCAGAGCTCCGAGAAGTGCCTCCTCGCCTTCCGGTCCACTCCCAGCCGTCACAACCCTGCCCCGAGCCTCCACCGTCGGATTTCGACGATCGCCGGAGCCAACCGCTGCTTCCTCCGGCGAGTCGAGCGGGAGGAGGCTTCCAGTAGCCCTCCTCGCTCCTTGAAGTCACTGGAGGACACGTGAGTCGCCACTGTAATGTCGCCGTCGAGTCGCCGTCGTCGTCCCCACGCCGCTCGTCGGAGCCCAAGGTGGGGGGGGCCTTTCGGGCCTCCCCGGTGCAACCCTCCCCCGCAGGGGAGTTTGCCGTGGCTCCCCCTTGCTTCTCCGACAGTCTCCGCCGCTTCCCTGCTGCTACACCGCCACCGGGAGCTCACCGGATTTGGCGCTGACGGCAGGGGTCGCCGGCGATGTGCCGGCGATCTTCGAACAGAAGGGAATTGGTCTTTTTTCATTTTTTATTTTAAGTTTTTTAATAATCACATTTAGGTTATCGTTGTAATTACTGTTAGGTCCTTATAATTACTTTTCAGTCCTTTTTATTACATCTAGGTCCAGCCATTTATATTTCAGTCCCTTAAGTTTTAAAATAATTTTTATTGTTTGTTTTCTATGGTGAATTTTGCATATGAGCCCCTGTACTTTCTTAAACTCATTCTAGAAGTTCATTTTGTTGTGAATTTTGCATGGAAAACCTTATTCTTTCTAAAATACTTTCCGGAAGTTCATATTCCTTGGGAAAATTGCACTGAAATCCTTGTACTTTTGCAAAATATTATCAGAAAGCTTATTTTGATGGAGAAATTGCATTTAAACCCCTAAACTGTTTCGAAACCTTCCAGAGTTTTCATTTTTGTGGTTTAATTGCACAGCAGTCCATGGATTTGTTCTAAATGTTTCCAGAAGCATAATTTTCCTAGGCAAATTGCATTTAAGTCCCTATGTTTTATATAAAGCATCCACAGAGCATGTTTTGATTTGAAAATTGCATGGAACTCCCTGAACTTCTTTTAAAAAAAAAACTTTCCAGAAGCATATTTTCATGGTTTAATTGCATTTTGACCCTCTGAATTCCTCCTAGAATGCTTTATTTGCTGGGTTATTTGCAATTTAGCCCCTGAACTTCATTAATTTTGTTCTGACTGCCTATTTTCAAGGGTAAAATGATCATTTTGCCCCTGAAATTTCCTGAAATTTCCCCTCTTAGAATGGTTTTAGTAATGGCTTAAAAAGAATTAGCTAGATTCCATTTGAGACATAGAAGTCATAAAAGATGATATGACTTAGAAGTAATAAGTCTCCTCCCAAATGGCATAGAAAGGACCCTAGGGATCATGATGTATTCCCGGAGCCTAGAATCAGTTAGTTTTGTTGGGGTGCACTGAAAGTGTCATTCAGTGGCATTACTTAATTTTGTTGGGCACTGATCTAGCTCTACTCCTGAGGGACACGAGCCAGTAGGAGTCCTACTTTGGCACCATAACATGGAGTTCTGGTTGAGTTTGATTGGGCATATAGTCTTGGAAACCTAGCACGACACCAAGACTATTCTTTTGTTTTAGTGTGATTGTTTGGGCCTGACAGGGAAGCTACCAAGGCTTTGATTTGAGCTATGGTTTTTAACTTTTAGTTTCATGTGGCTTGGGCACGGTGTTTTGTGACAATTTTAGTAAGATATTCAAACAATTTTGAAATAAATTGTTTTAAAAAGGGATTTTTAGAACTAAAGAGACGTATTGTTTTGCCACTTGCAAAGGTTTAAGCAAATGGTCATGAGATTCTATGAAATTTGAAAGAAAGGGCCTTTCCAAAAGATTTAAAAGTGTTGCCTTAAGTTGGCCGTTTTCAAGAAGTGTTTTGAAAAGATTTTAGAAAAAGATTGGAAAGAATTTTCAAAAGAATTTGGAAAAGACTTGCATGGTTTTGCAAAGATTTTGATAAGTTTCCAAAAGTTTTCTAGAGATTTACAAAAGAAATTTCTCAGTAGAAAAGAATTGTGACATCTGGGCTTGATTATCCATTTTAATTATAAACCATGTAATTGATTGTGATGTTGCTTAAATGGTTTATTAATGGATAATCTGTTATTTCTTGGATGTGTGAGCTTGTGGTTGGCTTTCTGTGCACCGGTTTGTGATCTGGGACCAATGTGGAGTTTGGTTTGAGGATGCACAGTCGCCTCGGTTTACATGCCCGATCTTTCCTCTTTTCTTTCTTTCTTTTCTCCTTCTCGCACTCACAAGCTCACCACACACACCCGTCTTCTTCCCCTTCACCCTACTCAGCCCGTGCCACCACCATCCAACGACCTGTGCCTCACTGTCATCTCCGACGTGATGGGCGGCCGGCGTGATGTGGGAGGAGGAGGGGATAAGAGAGGCAAGGGCGAGTGGAAGAGGGGGGGAGCAGCGCTGCAAGGAGGAAGAGGGAGAGTAAGAACGACGTGCGCGCAACCAAGGAAGAGGTGGCGGCCGTTTGTGTGGTCCACCAGCGGGAGAGGCTTCGCTGGGGCGCGAGAAGGCTTGCCGGAGTGGGGGAAAGGTTGCCAGAGGGCTAAGCCAGGTACGCATCCTCTTCTCTTTCCTCTGCTCGTTGTTTCCTTAACAATGGGTTAATTGCATGAAAAATCGTAGAAAAATAGTAGAAACGATGGAAATGTGATTAATGATGTGAATGTGTAGGGTTCATGCTAGATTGTGTGAATTTCGTGAGTTTTTGGTAGATAATGCTTTAAATGTTTTAAAGTTTAACTCTGAGCATGTTTACTTTGAGAATTTATATCTCCTTGTATGGTTAATGAAATCATGAATGGATTGAGGGGTTTTGAAGTAGACTCAAGGGTCTACACCCCGTGATTTACTTGTAATTTTTGATATTGACACTCCCACCTTGGGCGATTCTACCATTCGGAACAGGGGAGGTGCCCTAGTTTCGGACGATTCGGCATGCTGAACTGAATTCGGCATACTGAATCTCTATCAGATTAAGCCAGATACCTAATATCGGCAGACCGAAAACACCCGATTGACCGATTCAGGGGTTTTTGGTATATCGAAAATATTCGGTGTACCGAACCAGGGATCTTCGGTATACCGAACTTGAGATTTAGTCTACTGTTTTTGCCCTGAACTTGGTATGCATAAATATGAATTTAAATGAAGGATAAATGGTTTTAATGGTATGTTGAGTATATGTTAAGGATGTTTTCCCCATGTAATGACAAGGAAGAATGTGGAACCCAAATAAATAGATTTAGGCGTGGTTTTGGGTTTTGATCCTGTAAATGAATGAAAAGGATGATTTTGTGTGGTTTTGGGCATGAGACCCAATTTATGATTTTAAGCATGGTTTTCATGACTTAAGTTGGGACCCTAGTGGAGGGTCAAGTGTTGCGAGGAGACAAATTCCTGCAACAGAAAGAATGAAATGGAAAATGGTTTTGAAAAGAAAGTTTAAAGAGTTTTGAAATGGAATACTAATAATGTGTTAAGAGACCACGGGGGTTGGTGTCGACAACGTGGTAGGAGTATGAGGCTCTAATGAACCAGTTGCCAGACACGACTGTGGTTGCCGAGCTTGAGATGGTGTAGGCTGAGCCTAGGTTTTTGAGCCTAGTTGTTCGGGTCACCGATGGTGTAGGCTGAGCCTGGGTCGTTTTACCTAGTTGTTCGGGTCACCGAGCTCGTGACGGTGTAGGCTGAGCCTGGGTCATTGGACCTAGTTGTTCGGGTCACCGATGGGGCGTTAGACAAAGACGTATCCCCGTGCATACATGAAAAAGAAATTGAGGTCGGTTGGCTGGGGCGGTGACATCCCACATGGGGAATTTCACCACGGCAGTGCAGGAAGGTAGGGGAAAGGATGTCCTCGCCTACTGCTTGTGTGCCTGGTTATCCCTGATCAAGGTAACAATAGTAAAGAAAAGTGAAAATGAATAAAGGAAAAGAAATGTGATTTGGTCAGGATTGGACTTATGAAATAGTCCTAAAATCCTAAAATGAAATAATGATGATGTTTTACCAGTTACCAACCTGTATTTATGATTTGGTTTGAGTCCGAGAGGCATTGTGTTTTAGGTTAGGTCTGGTCAGAAATGTGAATTTGAAAGTGTGATTTTGGGAAGAAATCCCAAGTATTGAAAAGGATATGTTTTGGAAAAATGAATTCCAAAGGTTTTGAAAGAAAATACGTGTTTTGAAAGAGAATGTGGTTTTGGAATGAGTTTCCAAATGTTTTGAGAACAAAAAAGGAACATGGCTTTTGAAAAGAGCATGAATTTGGGATTGAATTCCCAAGTGATTTCCAATAAAAAGAAAAAGAAAAGAGGATTTTCAAAAGAAAAACTAAGTTTTGATAATCAAAGAAATGAGTTTTATATTTTCCCAGAGATTTTGTGGTTCTTTGTTTGGGCGCGTACTGGGTGACTTAGATGTCACTCATGCGTGCTTGTTTGGTTCTTAGGTGCAGACCGCGTGCAGCCGGGTTCCGGTGTAGGAGTTGGAGCTTCTAGCTACACATTGTGATCCTAAAGGTGAGCCTTAGTTACAGTTATTTAATGTTTCTGTAATTAGTGTAATTATGCTTGTGATATTGTGATTTAGTAGCATGCTCGGGATCGGGCCGTTACAAGAATAGTGTTATAGAAAAGATTTCTGTAATAGAAAGGAATTAGAAAAAAAATTTAGAAAAGAAATTGCATATTTATAGAAAAGTGATTTCAGAATTTTGAGTTAGCCCCAGGTAAAAGAAACAGGGTGCCCAAAGAACTAGTGTTGACTGGGTCGTGTGCTTAGTCAAGCGAGTTGGTGTTAGGTAGGCTAGGCGAGATAGCTTGAGAGTTCACGATGGGCCAGGTAGGATAACCCGAGAACTCGCGATAGGTTGGGTGAAGCCACCAAAACGCTTACAACACCAAAACAAGATAAAGGGGCGTCATAAGGAGACGTATCCCCATGTAATGAGAATAGAAAAGAGAAAAGAATAGTGAGTCCTATTGGCTGAGACAGTGGTATGCCTTGCATAGGGACTTTCGTCGTAGCGGTGTAGGAAGTTGAAGTTGGTGCCACTTCCCACTGTGTGTGGCCAGGTCACTCTTGATCAATGTGACACTAGAAAAGAGATTTCAGAAAGTTTTAGATTTGAGAAAGAGATAGTTTTGAGGTAGAATCGAGTTGTGTTGGCTTTTGAGTTTTAACCAGATTCTAGCTGAGTTGAGACTAATGTTTTAAGGCTAGTTTCAGCCAAAGTTGTGTTTTTAGCCAATTCTTGAGACAGAGTTTGGGCTGGAACCTATTCTTAGGAATTGTTTTTCAGAAATGCATTAGAATAAAGCATGAGTTTCAGAAAAGAATGAAAATGTTTGAAAAGTCATGATTTAAAGAGATTTTCTTCGAATAAACTTTTCCAGAGTTTTGGTTCCAGTGAGAACCCAGATTAAAGATTTAAGAGAAAAAATTTCAGAAAGGGTTTTAGAGCTTGTACTGGTTTGGACTTGGTATTTGTTGATGTAGATTTTTGGGGTGTGATTGATGGAGAGTTGTCGCCGTGTCCACTCACTTTGATAACTCTTGTGATCGTCACTTGTCTTTTGCTATACCGGCTGATAAGATGCCTTGCAGGAGATGGGTGGTTGTGATGGATGTGGGTTCCCAGTTCACTAGATCGATGGTACGATGTCGTCCAGTGACTCTCTCGTGCTATGTAGTATCCTTGCCTTCAAAGCAAACAAGAAAAATAAAGTATGGATTAGACTAGTTGTAGTAAATAGAATAAGAAACAGAAAATAAACATCATGAATAAATGAATCTGATACTAACCGAGGGGTGGTTCCCTGCATGCATATGCCTTAAGCTATTATATGAATGCAAAGTTTTTTTTAATGAGAAAATAATATATAAGAATGGAAGATACTCCCTTCACCCTCGTACGTTGTGGAGTGGATGGAAAACATAGAGACACAGATGGAACTCTGGAGGCTAGGGATCTCTAGGATCTAGGGTTTCACGAAGAATTTCGGTAGAGTAGGGTTATGGATCTCTCAGAATCTCACCAACAAAACCTCTCTCCCCTTTATGGATTGCCTCCCTCAGATCTTTGGAAAGCCTCCCCTTGAACTGAGGACCTCTAGGGGGTTTATTTATAAGTTTTCGAGGGCCAGATCTCGTCAAGGACAAGTGGGGGATTTAAGAGTCAGGATTAAATCATTTAAAATTGGCGAAAAATACCTTCTACAACTCGTCACCTATGATACTGGCGACGACCTTGTTGACTCGATTATGGTGACTCAACGCTCAGATGGCAAGCCTATCTACCACGTCATTTGGTCGCCGGTCCCACTGGCACCAAGTGACCAAACGGGCATAATTTTGAGAATTTAAATTCCAAAATATCTCTATTTCAATTTTTAAACCCATACGACCAGGTCACATGGTTTAAAAATTGTCTTCACAAAAATAGGGTTTTTAAATAATTCCAAATTTAATTTTAAACTTAAAAGTTAAGTCAATCAAATTTGAAAATTTAAATCTCCAATAATTACAAGAGAAATTAGTTTAAAATCATCAGATATTTTGGATATTATTAAGCCATTCAAATTTCAATAACTTTCTGGAATTATTTAGCATTTATAATGATTTATATGATATGAAATTTATATGTGAGAAAATTATAGAAATTATTATGATTATTCAGCATCAGATATTTTGGAACCATAAATTATTATGATTTATATGATTTTTTCACATTTATATGTGAAAAAATCATGATAATATTTATAAATGTTCCATATATAATATTAAAGCTTGGGATGACAAAATACATGGAGAAAGAACTCCAGAATATCCGTCGTCTTCTAATGTGGCACTTGAACACCTCGTCGCCTCTTATAGTGGCAACGAGTCTAGTCGCCTATCAGCATTGTGACATCTGGTCTTTTTTGCATTTTACCCTTGTCTTTCATGTTAATTCATAGAGATTCCTTAAAATGTTTGGAAAATACTCAAAAATCGCATGAAATCATAAAAAAATCTTCTTTAAGTTTAGGGTACTCAAATTTGCCACTAATTTGAGTAAGGTTAGAGTGTTAGCTCTGCCACAGCTAACGACTCACACTGAAAAACATTTAAGGGACTCAAGCTTGCTACCAGCTTAAGCGTGTTAGCTATGCCACAGCTAACCACCTTAAATCAAGTAAAATCAAGAATGTTTTTAAGGGAAATCATGGAAAATTTGGAAAATGAGTCAGAGATCTTTAGTTACGTGATTTGGGGCATCTCAAAAGTTCCTATCCTAGATGGACTCTTGAAAATGCGAAAATGGGATATCTATAGTATTAGCATGGAGTAGCCATTCCAAGTGTGGAACAAAGTTTAAAAAAATGTCTGAGTAAAGCATGAGATTTTAAAGTAAAAAGAAAATGTTTAGAATAGGAAAGGGATTGTGCCAGTTTTTGAGATATGATTTGTTGTTTGACTGAGTAAAGGCTTAGTGTTAATGTGGCACTCTCTAGTGATTGTGAGCTTGACTTAGCAAGGGAGGCTAGTTCAAGTATGTATTATGTTTTGAAAATCATACGTGTGCTTTGAAAGAAAAGATAGAAAAATGGTTTTGAAAGTCAAGAGTATGATTTTGAAAAGAAAAGAAAAGAATAGTTTTCAAAGATATGGTTTCAAAAGTTGTGTTGCTTGTGGGGCAAAAGAGTATTCCTGAGATTGTATGCGACATCCTGGAGAGATGCCATAGTAGTATGAGTTTTAGCGGAATGTGTGTTGAGTGACTGTAACATCTGGGCCTAATTATCCATTTTTGCTATAAACTACGTAATTAATTGTAATATTTGAATATGGTTTACTAATGGATAGTTTGATATATTGTGGTTGTTGTGTGTCTCTCTCTCTCTGTGTGCTTGGATTTGTTCTTTCCCTTGGTTATGTGGTTTTTGGGGTTGCGCCCAGATGTGTCGGACCTAGATTTGACCTTGGTCAAAAAGGACACAGTGCCCCTACTCACAAGCCTTTCTTCCCCACCATTCTTCTTCCTTCTTCCTTGCTCACTTGTGCCTCGACAGGGGGCTCATGCTCATCCTGTCCCCTCCATCGCCAGGATGGTGGGGCTAGTGGTTGGCGGGATTCATGGAGGACGAGGTGATATAGAGGAAGTGAGGGGGAGGGAACGGAGGCATTGGCCACGAGGAGCTTGAGGAGAGAGAGAGTTGGGCACATGCTAGAGGCCGAAGCTTGCCAGAGGTGTGCCGTGAGGAGAGGGAGAGCTCACCGGAGTTGCTTGGGCTCATTGGAGGAGGAGGTACTTGACCACCCGTCCTTCCCTCTTCCTCTTTCCATGTTTAGGTTTGATGGCATATGCATTAAAATGGCATAAATCATGATAAATCACTCTAAAATCATGGAAAAATCATGAATGTGTTGCAAATTAAATGATTTACTTGTGTATGAGAAGATCATGCCAATTTGTGGTGTTTTCCATGGGTGTTTGTAAGAAATTTGAATGCATGCCTAAATGGGTTTTTAATGAGCTTCATGCCTTCTTGATTTTATTGTGGAAAGCATGCTTAATGGATTTGAATGATATTTGTCTCAAATGGTAGTAGATTTAGAGCTCTACCTTTGGTGGTTTTAGTGTGATTTATGGTTGGTTGGAAATGGGTCCGTCGGAGGCCCCAACTCTGGTGAATGATTGGCTAGGGCTTAGGGGAGGTTTATGGAAAACAACCATTTTGGTATGCCGATTTGGGTTCGGCATATCGTTTTGCTATCAATATTTGACCAGAGTCCTGAGTTTGGTAGACCTGAATGCTTTGGTCTTTCGTTTTAGGAGATTTTGGTCGACCGAAATGTTTTAGTTGACTCAAGTAGGGATTTTCAGACGACCAAATCCTAGTTTCGGTCAACTGTTGTGGAGGTTTGATGCTTAGTTCGGTCTGTCGATCTGGTTCAGTCTGCTGAACTAGGTGTAACCATGCCATCGAGGATGGCAACAAATATGTGTGTGCCAAAGTCGGCAAAGCCACGGCAAAAATGAAATGATGCAAATGCAGGAGTCGCCACCTAGTCTAATAAAATAGAAGACGAGGAAAACCATATAACATTAAAATCATGCAAAACAATAAAAGAAAAGTCTTCGTAAACCAGAAATGCGAGTAAGGATCCCTATTACGTACGAGGAAGGTGTTAGGCACCCTCGTACGCCCGATAAATCGGTCTTCTATTGATTTCTCTTTTGCTTATGGAATGTCGGCTTTGCAGCCCTTGCTGTACGCCCGAGGGCGATATGCCATGCCATGCTTGTGTGGTGTCTAAGTATAGGTGCATGATGTGTAGGGGTGTGTCCTAATGCTCAGAAATATCACTCGTATGCCAGGTCAAGTGTTGATGCAATAATATT